>CM076581.1:891253462-891506932 GCA_034641835.2 Pinus albicaulis
CAGTATCCTTGGTTGTCTTGTTTATTAGAAGAATTTAGTGATATTTAGTAGTAGGATGCATTTAACAGTAGCCTTCTCATTGTGTCTTTGCTTATTGAGTAAACGTTGAAGAATATATTGACAGACATAAGTATGATGGGAAAATTTGACTTAATTGTTCTAAAAAACAAAAGGAGTCTGCAGGTTTTCCTAGTTCCATTCCATCAATGGTTGGTTATGTGGCTTTTGACAAAGAAAGCAGGGGTGAAACTTAAAAGAAAAAAAATATTGGCAAGGTGATTACAGTTAAATTAATTCAATTTTATGCTATGGCGTCGATTCATTTGGAAAATATATCAGTTAGCTAATTAAAAACTCCAAATAGTTATATAGTCATCACCGAGTACATATTACTATCTGATTTTTTATTAATTCATAGTTGAATTGGTAGTGTGATTTAATAGAGGATGTTTTAAAATTTACTTGAACTAACATTGAGTGAAAACTTGTCATTTTTTATTTGGACATAACTTCTATAATGCTGGTTAAAATCACGTAGTGATAAGTGGTTTTTGCATGGAATGTCTATTGTTTTCTTGGGTTACCCATGAATTATTTTATAGCCTTGGCTACCCTAGAGGAAGCCAAGATGAGCCTTCTGAGTATGTCTTTAAATGGTTCTATGATCTATCTGAGTTTTATCTGCACCCAGTCAAAGGTGTATCCAACATGACTCTTGTTTGGCTTATGTAGATTTCTTACATGAATAGTCAGTAAGTTTCCCATTAGAAGTGTATATAGATACTTAGTAGTAGATATATTTAATAGTGTTCTTCTGAGCATCTCAGTGTTTTTTCATTAAATATTGAAGCATATAATGACTGCAGAAGTATGATTGGAGAATTTGACTTAATTTTTCTCAACAATAGCAGGAACCTGTAGCTTTTGACAAACAAAGCAGGGGTGAAAATTTAGTGAATACAAAGGCTTCCAAGGTGACAATGACTACAAATAAGGCCAAGGTGATTTTCATTTCCAAGTAAATCTAGTCAACATTGGGTTGGATATACATTACATTCAAATTCCTTCAATTGTATTTAGCGATTCAATTGTACACACCGTTTTCTATGTTCTGATTCATTGGTAGTTGAATTAATATTGGGGTTTAATAGAAGACATTATTAGATTTACCTTAAGTAACCTTAAGTGAAAATATGTCAAATTTTTCCAGATATCACTTCTTTTAGGCTATTAAAAGTTGAAACTAAGGGTCATCCAGTGAGATGTGAGAAATAAAATATGGCATACGATGCCTATGGTTTCCCTAGGCTACCCATTAATTGCTATATAGGCATAGATTTCTCAGAGGAAGTGAAGCTGAGCATTCTAAGTATGAATTAAAAATGTAAATTCTCTGATCTGTCTCAATTTATCTACAGTTATTGGGTTTCAAAGGTGACACTTGTTTGGATTATGTAGAACTATATTAAGAACAATATCCTTAGTTGTCTTGTTCACTAAAAGACTGGACGGATTTTTAGTAGTAAATATATGTTTCAGCTTGCAGAAATTAGGAATGATCTTGAAGATGGAATCTATTGCTCTTTTTGAATATGAATTTGGATATCCATTACTCTTGTTGATTTCCACTGTCGCTAGGTCTTTTAAACATGGTTTATTTTTAAATCGAAGGGCACACACAATAATTTTCACTATGAGAAAACCATTTTAGAACCAAGAATAATAGGCTTCAACTGAGATCAGAGGAAAGATTTTATGACAGGATTATAATTTTAGATCTCTTTACCAAGGTTCATGAACAATAATATTGATAGAAAAAAATGTCATAAATAGGGTGTCTTACTCTTGGTATAATAGCCCATATCTCACTCTTAGTATTTTTTAGAAGCAAAATTTGTGAACATCTATGTTGTACTAGTTTTTGAGATGAGAACAGTGGGGAGGGGGGACGTGCACCGAGTAGGATGGCTAGAACACACCTAAAAATTTAGAAATCACCATCAATATATATATATATATATATATATATATATATATATATATATATATATATATATATATATATATATATATTATTAATCATCATGTTTCATTGAAAGGCTCTTAGACCTCACTGTGATTCATGAACAATAATATTGATAGAAAAAAATGTCTTAAATAAGGTGTCTATATATATATATATATATATATATATATATATATATACATTAGGATGGATTTCACTTGCCAGTTATGATTATAATTTTAGACCTGTTTACCAAGATTCATGAACAATAATATTGATAGAAAAAAAATATCTTAAATAAGGTGTCTTACTCGGTATAATAGCCCATCTCTCAATGCGGGCATTTTTCATTAGCCAAATTTGTGAACATCTATGTTGTACTGGTTTTTGAGACGAGAACAGTGGGGATGGGGGGACGTGTCAGCAGAATGGCTAGAACACACCTGCAAATTTAGAAATCACCATCAATATATATATATATGTATATATATATAGGACAACTTTTACGTGCCAGTTTTGAAAAATCTTGGGCAACTTAGGAAAGTGTCGAGTGATGTTCCATTATTGTACCCTAGATATGATAAGAATGTAGTTTAGGTCTAGGAAATCAAAGTGTAACTGTTTTCAGGAGCTAATAACTATATCTATGACAACATTTCTTCCTGATATTTCCTGTTAATGATATTATCTCGAAAGTTAGAAGGCATTGCCTTCTCAATAGGTTCTACAAACTCTTTCATATTTGTAGAGAGATTAAATTCATAATTCGGATTGAAAGGGTGATTGAATATAATTTTATTTGAACCATTAGTGCCCAATACGAGTAACTACTATCTGATTGGGTTCACAATGCTCAAGGTTGGGATGGTGGAATAACTCAACTTGAATGACTCCTGGAAAATTGTGTACAATATGTAAAAGATAAGATGACCCTAGCTAAGAGAAGAACAAGAGAAATAAGTTATAACAACAAGGTTCCTTTGAAATGTTGCATTTCCTGGTTCCTTTGACAAGGAGGCTTGGCTTGCTATAATGTTATTGCTGAAAAGGAAATGGTTAAATCACTTGAAACCCAATTCAAAACCCTTCATACAAAATCCATGTTTGAATTGCAACATCTACAATAGATTTAGATTTAGTGTAATAGATGGAAGTGGGTGGGAAAATGATCTTATTGTCCAACCATCAATGTCCAGTGTTAAAAATGAAGATACATGCCCCAAATATTCCCAAAATTTTCCCAAAACATCTCCAAAATCTGCTCAAAATGTCCCTTAAATCTTCTTGTAATGCCTTGTGGATGGCCAAGAAGTCCTTGAGCCCTTGATGAAGTCCCTGGTATTTTGGGGATGTTTCGTAGGGTTCCTCAAGACATGAAAATGCTGGAATGGTGGATATCGGAGTTTTTCAAGGGGGATGGGTCCTTGTGAACCATAGGTGAACATTAACTTGAGCATTGTAGTGAATTTGTAGCCTAGTGCTGCAATTTTATTTTTTGGACATATTATATTCGTTTTTGTCAATACCAGTATAACAAAAATGATCGAACACAAAACCAAAAACATGAGAATTTGGAAGAGGAATAATTTCGAGATTATCAAATGAAGGGGGCGCATATACTTTTATAGTGAAGGAATGAAAAAATCCTAAGCACATAACCAAGGTATGGCCAACTAATCAATCATCCAATTTTGGAAGAATGACAAATTCATCTTCTTGACATGATTTACAAGCAATTGATTATACATTTAGTTGAAAGGATTAATATAAGACATTAATCTAAAACGAATGTAAAGGAAACTCAACTACTGTATCATTACAATACTCAATCATACAATTTTGGAAGAATGACAAAGTCATCTTCTTGATATGATCTTTACAAGCATTTTATTATACATTTAATTGAGAATTTAATCTAGGAAAGCAGTGTAAAAACATGTAAAGGAAACTCAACTATTGTATGATTCAATACTCAATCATCCTATTTTGGAAGAATGAAAAATTCATATTCTTGATATGATCTTTACAAGCATTTCATTATACATTTAATTGAGGATTAATCTAGGAAAGCATTGTAAAAACATGTAAAGGAAACTAAGATAACTGTATACGCTAATGCTTCAAACATAATAAAATTTGGAAAATAGAAGAACTACTTTCATGAGATGTTTTTGGTAAGAAAAAGAGTACACAATTATTCTAAAACTGATTCTGAGAAAGAATTCATAAATCTAATTTATGAAACAATAAATAATTTAATCTAAGAATCAGTTGTAATGCAATGTAAATTTAACTATGAATTGACAAAACAAATCTAATGAAATTAAACTAGAAACACCTAATGAAACCTCCTTTCTATGTAGGTGCCCTTTGCGATAGAATGAGTTGATATCCTAGCAGACTATACATGCATCAAGAAGGAACTGGAACAACAAACACAGTCTTCGTATTATGAAAACAATAGAGTCTCAAAGCATACATAGCGTTTTACAAAACTTAAGATGGTCTCTGGTTTTCAAACAACCGATATTAAAACATATTTAAATGTAACTGTATGGAGATATTTCCACCTACAGAATGGAAATTACAACCGAAACATAGAAGAAAAATATAAGTGGTTAACTCTCAATTTTCTATGTCAGAGAAAATCTAGTCTTTTTTTTTTCGGATTACGTCCTCTGACCACATTTTGAACACGAACATAGGCACCTTTTTTTGTCGAATTCGAACAGGTGGATAGGATGAGATCCATGTGAGGATCATTCCAAGGATTCCCACATGACTCATTCCTTCATTTTCTCCTCAGAACCTGTCAAACCATTAAAGTAGCTGCAAAAACAATAATCAACTACAGAATAGCATGCGTTCTGTAGCTGAGTTACAAAAATTCATTCAAATAACAAGAACATACAAATATAAAATATAGACCATTCAAATGCATTCTCTGAGATCAAATATGTCATTTATCATTGGTTGTAATTATGGATTTCATGAAAAGGTAGGGAAAAGTGATGAGAAAGGATGTCAGGAAAAAATCAATTTTGAGGTTCAAAAACATTTATGCCACCATCCCCAGCTAGCCATCTCCCTCTCTTTCCCACACACTCCCTTCTATCGAAGCTCAAGCCGTAGGTTGAGTGCCAACGCAGTTGCACAGGGTGAGACCTCCTTGCAGATTTTCACCATCGTCTGGAACTGCATAATACCGTTTGACTTGTCTGAGGGCTTGATAAGCTTGCACCTCTGCTCATCCCAAGGTGCCATAACTAACTTCGTGTGGGGGTGGTTTATTGATTCTCAGTGGTATGTTGTGTCGTGCCTCTTCGGCCCACACATACTGTCCCCACTTGGCCATGTCATGCTTCACACCCATTGGGGACTTCAAGATATTCATCAATGAGGGACTACAGGGTTTGTATTTCACCTGGATCAAGGTATGATTTGGAGAGGAGCTCCATCCAAGCACTGCAGAACTCATGCTACAGGTCAACTGTTCCTATATTTTCCAACTAGTATATAACCTTATTCCCTAAGCCCAACACATGAATTGTGGTGACATATTCAAATAGACTGAGGGATCTCGAGATACGAGAAATATAAGCTTCCAAATGTTTTCTCTTTGCAACTTTCTGAGGATCGGATCCATTTATGGTTTTTTGAGTCATATCCAGAATGAGACGGGAATCCCCTACATTGTTAATCCATTTATAGCTGAGATTTAAGGCCAAGGTTAGTCCAAGTTCAAGCCTTTATAACTCACCTACATTTTTTGTCATGGTTCCACTGGATCCTGTATATGTAGCACATGGGATCCTTGAGGTGTCATGCAATATGCCACCATAATCATCTGCGCTGAGATTCCCTTTAGAATTTCCATAAAAATTTAACTAAATTCACACCTACAGGGGAGGGGAAAAGAGAGCAGAGGAGTGATGGGAGGAGGGCCTTCCTTTCATAGCTCTGGGGTGAACCATCGCTAGAGATATGTTTAGTAGGGTAAGGATTCTAGTTTCTTGAGGGTTTGCTTCCCAATCATTTAGGTCCCAAGGCTCTACTAGGATGGTTTCTAAAATAATATTTAAGGTTTGGGACCAAATGGGAGAATATGAGGAAGGATGATCTTCAAAAATGATGTGATTCATTCCTTTCCAGGTGTTCCACATCAATAATATCGGGACTAACCACCAAGATCTTCTTACCACTAGACTTAAAAAACATTGAATTTTCCATTATTCTAACATGGATATATGTACATCAGCTGGGCTGAGGATGATGTAAGCTTGAGCCCAGACTTCTCTAATGGTGGGGCATTCAACAAGGAGATGTTGTTGTGTTTATTCCTCTTTCCTATAGAGTGGGCACATGGAAAAACCTATGAAACCTCGCTTGATGAGGTGATCCCATGTCAACATTGATTTATGCATAACCAACTATAGGAAATGTGACACATTCAGCCAAAGGTTGCCTATCCAAATCCTTTTCCAAACAATATTAGTTTGTTGGGGTGGGGTTGGTGCACGGACCATATAGGCTTCCTTGATAGAGAATCCACCTGTCATCGAAAGACCCCATATAAGGTTTTCCTAATCATTAGAGACATGGATTTTCTATTGTTGCAGGTACCTGGCTAGGCTCCCACCCATCGGCTGAGGAATTTTTGGGGACCAATTATCTGGCTTTTTTCCCATGTTTCCAACCATGTTTGTTGGAGTGATTTTTCCAGTAATTCGCCACCTTAGTCGCTAAGATCGATTGAAATATTGGTATGAGGCATATCATATATTGATATTGGGATAACTGTGGGGATTTCTTCTAGGAGTCATACTAGAACCTTGTTTTTTTTCCATTGTTGACTTCCCAAAAGAAGTGATCTTGAATTAAATCATTGATGGAATTTGCTAGATTCCAAATAGTCGATCCATTGCTAGGGAGTGGCTCTCGAAGTAGCTCCTCCTGTTTCTTCCCTTGTCGACATTTTTGGGACCATATTACCTTCCATAGTTCGTTTCCATCTTTTATCCATCTCCACTAGATTTTAGGCCCAAGGGTGGAGTTAATGGCAACTAGATCTCTTCAGCTTAGTCCTTCCATCAATTTTGGTAGAAATAGCTTGGGCAAGGCTACTGTTGGGTCATAAAGGTGACTATTATAGGTAACCTCAGTGCTTTTCATTTAATTATCAACCCAGGGTAAGTCTTGTTATTTCAAGAGTGTAAGCACAATAAATGCAAGTGACATCAGAGGAAACCTACTCTAAATTATCATAAAGAAGATTTTCTAATTATCAAAGTTCAATAAAATCAATCTGGAAGTGAATTACAGAATGATTTTGACTATTCTAGGGAGCTAACTCTCTTCTAAGCCTATGCAGAAGTAAATACTTAGGGTTGGAAAGAATAAACTACAATTGAACATCGTGCTTTGATGAATTTAACAACAACCGTAATGAATTGAACAACAACTCTAATGAATTGAACAACAATCAATTATTCTAATTTTTCAATGGAATTCTCTTTTAATCAACTTAGTGACAACCTTCTTAATTAAACATCAACCAAACGCTCACAATGATAATGAAAAGATCCAACATTAACTACATGAAGAATTGAAAAACAGTCATGTTAAAACTAATCAAACAATTATAAAAGCATTGAATAATGATGAAAGCATTTAAAAAATTATGAAAGCATTGATTTTAAGCAAGAAGGCATGAATGGTGAACTAGTCAAATGAAAGAGGAAGTTGTAGCATCTTACATTCAAAATTAACCAATTAAACGATATCTTATGAAACAAATTAAATAACTAGAAACAAAAATTTTGTAAATAAATGTATAACATAGAAATAAAAGAGAATCTCCCAGGGTTGGGCCCAAAGCCACAGAAGCCTACTACCAAGGAATACTTAGAGATGATCTATTCCAAAAATGCCAAATTATTTATTAAGCCATAGAGTAATACATTTGTATAAATTCACGATTCTATCCCAATGCGTCAATTATAGAGAAAAATCTATATATGTAGATGTATATGCCTTTTTCATCTTTGGCCTTTTAAAGGTGAATTCAAAAGTAGTAACGAATACTTTCCATATGGGACCCTGCTGCTTCGTGGCTGTCATTTGAGTACTTCAAGCATGTATGTGCCTCTCTATCTCCCGTCGATCCATAGGAGCCATTATGATCCCATTTTCCTCCCTTCTTAGATGAATTTTGGTCATCAACAGTTCAGCTGCTTCGCTTCCCTACCAATAAAGATATGACAAGTTATTTATTATGTTATTAAACACTACTTTTATCATTAGTTCACTCTACCTTGACTTTACATTATTTCCCTTTACTTTATTTTTAATATGAGGGGAAAATTCATAAAAGTACATAACAAATAGTGGTAAAGATGGGGTGAAACATACCTTCTTCTCGGCCCAACATACTCCCATGCTTACCTTTTTGCAAGTACTTGTGCAAACAAATGGTTGACGTGTAGATGGGTTAGAGAATATGCAGGGTATACCTCTTGTTTATAGAGTCTGAAGACATGTATATGTCTGATCTTTGGAAAGGCTAAATTCATGTGCCTCTCTGGCAACTCATAATCGTGATGATAGTCCTCAGGGGGGTACCAGATGAGGGAGCACCTGTATCTACACCCTATCCATGTAGGGCCCGTGTTCAGGATTAGGTTGTTGTATAGAAGGAGTCTAGGAGAAACAACTTTGAAGTTCTTGTAACCAAATGGCTCTTTGTTCTTCACATTGTTTGTAGAGGCTAGCCATCTCTATTTGTCTGATGCCAATGCTTCTTCTTGAATTTCTTGGAAGTAAACATGCCCATGCTGCACTATATCCTGGTGGATAGGTCCCATTTTGGATATCATTCCTTACCTCTGCATGAATTTCTTATGCTGGGTGAACAGGTATAGGGGTTTAGTAGGTTCCCCCCTAATCCATAGGTCTAGGCCATGCTCTCTTACCTGAAAGGTGTTGTAGGGCTTAGCCCACCAAGTCTGTTTCTTGGCAAAATATAGGAAAGCCTAGAACTAGACGTCCCAAATGAAGGGGTTGGAGTTACTGTCCCTATATTCCTCTAGAAAGAAATTGTGTAAATATAATTCACACAGAAGATGTTGGACCTGCTCATCCTTGTCATTGCAACACTGGAAAAATCCCTCAATGGTTTTAAAATTCATGGGCTTCCCTTCCCTGACAACCTTGATTTTCAACAATAAATACTGCTCTACTAATAATAGAGCATAGTTGGTGGCAGGTGCCCTGCAAGTTAATACATCATATTAAAGGGAGCAAGCCATACTGGTTTTCTTCCTAACTTGTTCCACTTGACTCTATCCTTTCTTTACTTTTATCCTTTCTTCCCTGACTTGGGAAAATGTTTCATCCTCAGTTGCAGAAAGGTCCTTAAACCTCTTCAATAGTGTAGAAAGTTCCTGTAAGGGTACTACATCTTTTCTACACTGGGCCAATTCATGTTCAGCTTGAATTAATTTGTTATGTAATTTCTGATTGGCAACCTTTTCTACTAGGGAGTATAGGTAGGTGTCTCCTCCATTTGAGTTCCCTTATCTTCTGTAAGTTCTATACTAGTCTACATAGAAGATTCAGCAGTGTCCGTTAGGTCACTCTGTACAGAAATTTTAGCAGTTTCTACTAATTGGGTAGTAAAATTTGTTTGGGTTTCCATGGTAGCCAATTCCTTCTTAGGTTTCCGAGCCTTGCTCGCTTCCTTCAACTGTTTCTTCATATGTTCTATCATCTTTCTCAACCTCTTGCAAGTCCTGCTCATTTTCCTTAAATTATTTTCACTTGATTTCTCTTCTAGCAAGGTTTTGGTAAGGGAAGGAGGAGAAGTGGCTTTGGGTTTAGGAATGGTGGTGCCAGTTATAAGGTTATCCATGTTGATATTTCCTTCCTATGCTCTAGAGTTTATTTTTGCATTAACATCCTGACTGGGTGAGATAATGTTCCCTTTGGGTGTTATGGGAACTATCTCCATGCTTACGTTTTTTTCTAATGGAACGGTGTCTCCCAACTGATTTCCAGATTTGGATATGCCTTCTCTCCAGTCTTCCCTACTCACCCATTCACTATTGGGGGGAGATTAAACCCTTAAAGCCGGTAATTCATCATGGTGGGGTAATATTTCGGTGTGGCCAGAGCTGATGGCAGTGGCAGATTGATTCAACAGGCCCCCCTTCTCCTCAGCATGTTCATATGGGGTTCTAATTTCACAAGATTCCCTCATTTGCTCCAGAACTAGAGCCATTTATTCTTCATAGTCTTGTAAGGGAAAATTTTGAGAGCTTGAAGGTGGTGTATGGGATGGTCCCGCCTCATCTAGTAATTTAGAGGTGTCTTGTCGTAATTTCAGCCTTTCAGACCGTCTTTGTTTCCCAGGTTCTGAGGTCAAAACATGGGTCCTCTTCCCTCTTTCTCTCTTGGGTATGTTTATTCTGGGAAGTTCAATTTCTATTCTGACAGGGTTTTCCTCAGGGGCATGCAAGGTAGGATTAACAAAGTTGTCCCAAGATGTATGTTCTTTGTTTAGCTCGTGAATGATTATTAATTTGATCAAGCCATGGTGGTTGACGGCTTCTTGGGGGTTTTTAGATTTTCTAATTTGAACAGTAGTATTGTGCAATACATAATTCAAGAAAGAAGGCAGGTTAACTGAAATTTTTCCTTTTAGAACAGCTAAGAGTTTAAGTTTGCGGGGTTTTACCATGTCCTGGCATCCATTGCATGTGATATATCTTTGAATGAATGCTGCCAATTATTTCCAAGGTTGTCATAAGGACGTGTGGTTAATCCCCTTCCCTTTTCATTCCAATGTTTCTCCTGGGTCCTAATATACTAAGATTTCTTCTCATAGAAGAATATGTTTTTCGGTCCATCTTTCTCCCTCTGTTCATAGTCTAGAGACCTTGACGATGGTTTCGTCGGTAACTAGTATGATTATTCCTCTAACTGTAGTGTGCCCTTCCCATAGCTTTTGTAGGAACTCAACTGCTATTTTTATGTTAAACCCGTGAAGTCTGTCAGGATATGGGATCAATCCAACTTGCTGGAGAATAGCACGAGCTGATTCAAAGACTTTGAAGGTTGTGGGTTCGTTGTGGAGAGAATTTACTCCCATGGCTAATGTGTTATATGAACTAGGTTTTCTTTTGTCTGTGTTTTTCTAGCCTTGTTGGTTAAAACAAACACTTCATGTGAGAAAAAACACTCAACCTCAAATTGTAAATTCCGTGATATTTTAGTCCCATCAGCGTGTCTGAAGGAGTTGTGCGGGGAATTCGCATGCTTATTCATTATTCATATTTGCACCCCCTCTCTCAGGAGAAGGGTGTCCACATCCTTAGGTGCAAGAGATATTGCAGCAATCAGTAATGCATAAGAGGGAAAGGTCAGAAATCAATAATCACAGTTGTACGAGAGAACGATGTCCATGGGCCAGGAGCTCAATAAATGATGTAATGTTCCAAATTTTATGGAACATTAATTTTTGTTAATTTGATGAATAAAATGGGTAGGGGACCCATTCTTTTAATGATTAGAGAATATAAATCCTCTAAGTATGAAAGAGGATCATCTTGGAGCTAGATTTCACACCTCCATGTGTGAAAGGAGGTTTTTGCATAATGGTTTGGCCAAGGTTGACCAAGTCAAACTTCGTTGGCATGAGTTGGAAAGCACTAAGTGGGAAAACGTAGGAGGGAAGATTATAGAGGAAGGAAACCATAATTCGAAGTAGGGCCCACGGAGGGAACACTCACTTGTTTAAAAGAGGAGCAAGGCAGCCATTGAGATTATCTTTGGATCATTTTACATCCAAGTCTTAGAGACTTGTTGTTGCCTCTTACTGTTCAGCAGAGCTGCAGTGCCTCCAGGCATGAGGGAGTCCTTTTTAGGTTTTCCTCTCCTTCTTGAGGAGTTGATGAAGGATTGCACTCATCTCCCATATTTCGTCATTCAGGCCATGGCATTAGCCTACTCCATCAGTGTAGTATCTGGAGCAGATTATTGTACAATGTTGCAGGGTGTTGCTGGGGAGGTTTCCTACAACACCATTTTGAGCTGATATTTCAAAGGAGGGAGGTTCTATACTTCCATGAGGTTATTTAGGATGTTTCTCGAGCTTATTCCACCATCATTGGTAGGAGGCCAACTTCCACCATCGGTTACAGAACAGGCCCTCTCATAGACTGCGTTCTAGTTGGAGCACATTTGCAGTGAGGGTTTTTCAGATATTTCAGAGGGTGAGATATTTGGTGTAAGGATCAGCCTTAAACTTCAAATTTCCAGTGGAGAAGGTCTCTTCATCATCTTTAGAAATTCATCCTTCTCCATTCCATTCCATGTATTGAGTTGCTGCTGCTACCCATCAACTCCAACATTTTTTCAGTTTTGCAAATTTCAGCCAATCCTTCTAGGATTGAATTGAGGTAGTGATTGGGAGCTTAGATCTTCCCTCCAAATGATGTATGAGCCACATATATGTATATCCATGATTTTTTGTACTCATTGTAGTAGTATCCCTTCTATGATTACACACTCCCTATTCATGGGCATCCTGCTATGGAGCAACACTTTGTATTTTGGCATATGTTTTCATGGAAGGCTTCTTGCATTATTCTTCTTATGTTCATTGTATAATTTTTCTTCTGACTTTCATAATAAAATTGGTCAAGCGTTTTCATACATTTTGGCATAATTTTTATTCACTGCTATTCCCCGTCTATGTCTTTATATTTCTGTAGTTTCATTTTTGGGTTATCTTTCAAGATTCCCAATCTTGTTGTATTTCCCTCTTGGGGATATTTTCCCTTGAAAACACTCTATAGACAGAGTTTGATAGTGGGCCAGGTAGCCTCTGGAACTCATCGTTCTTCATTAAGGTGACAAATCCAGTAAATTCCCCTTCAATCTATCTCTGGAATATATTTGCTTTGTCGGTTGACAATGTTTTTGAAAAGGAACATTACGGTGGTATCAGAGCATCGAACTGGCATAGCCTGTGAGTTCAATTTTAGAGGAGAATAATGAAGAATATGAGCTTGAGCTCATCTATTTTTTAATAAAGAAGAGCCTTCCTGAGGAGGAGGAGAAGAAAAGGGGAGAAGAGGAAGGTCCATGAACTTCCTATTCTCTTGAGGACCAGCATGGGAGATGCTTGGATTTTCAAATCTTAAGCAAGTACCTGGGTGACTATAAACCCCATTCTGTAGAATTCAGGGGAGCTACAGTAGTCCATTCAACAGATGAAGGAGAGAAGGCCCTGTGGAAAAGGAGGAATCAGAGGGAATAGGTTTCTATTGTCTATTTTTGATCAGGTTACTTCAGCTAGAGCTTGGATGAAAGAGTCGGAGCCCATTTTCTTGCTACATCTAGTGGCAGAAAAAGAAGCAGTGAGTATTGCAGTGCTGCACTTAGAGAAGCAGCCTTCAACATCCATGGATGGGGAAGCCATTGCAGCCGCAAAATGTCATCCCAAGACCCACCAAGGTATGAGTAAAGTTCCACTTTCTATTTCAGCAAATAACCTTAAGGATGGTCCAAGGATCAAATCACATGGCCACTTTAGGCCTCATAATTGCACTGCATTGTGCAAAGGGTTCAAGGAGGAGATGGACACTCATCCTCATACATATTTGATGAGTTGAATTCAGCCTTTAAGGTTGGAGTTTGAACTTTTGGAGGATGAAGTAAACCATGACACCTCCATGAAGAATCATGATACAATTTGTGAACTGGAGGAAGAGATAGCTGCTACATCATTGGAGGAGCCAGCAACGCTGTTGAACATGGGTGGAGAGGAGACATAACCTCCATCACATTTGGATCCTCACAGGTCAAACATAGTCATGGGTGATATTCCTTTCCTAAGGGGTCCCCAAGGAGCTACATTTCAAACTCTCATGAAATGCAAAGAGCAAGAATTGATTTGCGACGATGGTAGCCCTCATGGGAGGAGTACCAAAATAATGGAAAAGAGATGGAAGGATACTTGCATCATTGAGCAACATAGAGTAGGGATGCATAATGTTGATGTGATACTCATATCGTTCATTGTGCATTCATCACATGAGTTGTATGATGGAAGTATGGGAGGGAAGCAAAATACTTTGCTGCTTTGCTTGGGAGAGAAAGGGAAGAATTGCTCTCATACTTTGCATGATGTTGCAGGAGGAGGAAATGGCATTCTCTCCTTGAATTTCAATGATAGAGAGGTACTTCCACCTTGGGAGGGGCTTCTTATGTATTGAAGCATTATGAAAGATATCTTTGACAAATGGCATGTCAAATAATGGAGCTTGATATTGATGAGATCCTATGGGTATAGGCCAACAATGTTTTCTCTTTGGAGCAGTGATCTATGGATGAAGTGTACCCAGCGGAAGTGTGGTGGATCCATAACCCACAGGTCCTAGGATCATTTCATATTTTTTTCAATTTATGGACAAAGAGGAGGTGAGATGGATGAGGTAGTAGATGGAGTCATATATTACTATGCTACATTCTTCTTGACTTGGATTCCCAAGCATGAGAAGAAGGATCTTCTTGCAGCACCTACTTCATTTCTCTTCATGGGAGCATGCCAAACAGCCATGGAGGGTTCATTAATGGATCCATACATCATCTTACTCCCATTATATGGTAAGAAATCTATTTTTACATTGGTTGATTTGTATACTCTTACCATTATTTTGCAGTGCATAGCTCTACAAGAGGGCAAGCTTTTTAGATTGCTCCATGGAAAAATTTGGGCCAATTTATATGATGGAGACAAACATCCTTTATATGGCCTTGGGAAAGTGTTTTCTTTCATGTATGATCAATTGATACACTCAGATATTTTTTATTCATCAGCAGATATCATGACATACATAACTATTCATGTAACACAAAACAACTTGCCATGTGATTTTCTAAAGCAACAATTTGGAAAACTGCGCTGTCAGTTTTGGGAAAACTGTTGGTACATTCTTGCAACACATGAAATATTCAGAATTTTCCTCATTGTATTGTTGATCATGACTTAATTTGCTGATATGGATCAGATTTGTATAAGAAGCATGATTGTGAGAAAGGCACATGAGTTGGATGTGTCCTTCAGTGAGAAAAACTCTCACATTTTCTGCAGTGCATGTTCTAAAGCGAACATGAGAGGAGGCATGGCTACAACCACATATTTGCTCAATTGTGGGGGGAGCCATGGGATTGTTAATGTTTTCCATCCATTGTATGTATATGGGCAGGTGTTTTACCTTATGTTTCTAATTCACTCATCTATTTAATATTTAGTAGTAGATGTGATCAATATTGTACAATACTTGCCTTGTTATTTTCTGCAGTTGCAGTGGATGAGGTTGCATTGTGACCCTATGAGGCATTTTTTGCATTTTCTACACATAATATAACCTACAGCAAACATTTCATGGGGGAATTCTATGGTGATATTTTCCTATTCATCATAGATGACATGTCTTGGGCCACCCAGATTATTATTGATGGAGGGGAGATCCTTGATCAGTAAATACTTTGCACCTATCATAAGTGTAGAGGAGGATAGCAAGGGGCAGGCTATAAAGCTTTCCATGAGTAGATGTCAGCCACCTTCATTTCCAGAGCTCAAGGTGGATGGAGATTTTCCATGAGTTGCCTTGTTGGGAGGCAGTTTATTTTTCATTATTGATGGCTTGAGGATGGGAGATTCATATGGGGATGATAAGTCCCATTATATATCATATCCTATGCCTCAAGGAGTCCCTTAGATAGCTCTTTTTTCCTTCATGGATATTGGTTTCTACATGATAGCTACTTTGGGAATGTTCACCCCAAGGCTAGATTTCATATGTTGGAGGGACAGTTTGGAGACTTGATTGCTGATATGGCATCATTTCTCTTGAGGAGATAATCACATAAGGATGCCATAGGAGGAAGGGTAGAAATAAACTCAGTTCATCTTTGTAATTGCTTGAGGGCAAGCAATATTTTGAGAGGGGAGGACTATAATGTTCCAAATTTTATGGAACATTAATTTTTGTTAAGGAGATGAATAAAATGGGTAGGGGACCCATTATTTGCATAATTAGAGAAAAAAATCCTCTAAGTATGAAAGAGGATCATGTTGGAGCTGGATTTCACACCTCCATGTGTGAAAGGAGGTTTTTTCATAAATTTTTGTTCAAGGTTGACCAAGTCAAACTGCGTTGTCATGAGTTGGAAAGCACTAAGTGGGACAACGTAGGAGGGAAGCTTCTAGAGGAAGGAAACCCTAATTAAAAGTAGGGCCCATGGAGGGAAGGTTCACTTGTTTAAAAGAGGAGCAAGGCAGCCATTCAGATTATCTTTGGATCATTTTGCATCCATGTCTTAGAGACTTGTTGCTGCCTCTTGCTATTCAGTAGATTTGCAGTGCCTCCAGGCATGAGGGAGTCCTGTTTAGGAATTCCTATCCTTCTTGAGGAGCTGATGAAGGATTGCAATCATCTCCCATATTCTAGAATTTAGGCCATGGCATCATCCTACTCCATCAGCGTAGTATCTGGAGCAGATTATTGTGCAGTGTTGCAAGGTGTTGTTGGGGAGGTTTCCTACAACACCATTTCAAGCTAATCTTTTAGAGGAGGGAGGTTCTCTACTTCTAGGAGGTTAGTGAGGATTATTACCAAGCTTATTCCACCATAATTGGAAGTAGGCCAACCACCACCATCAGTTACATCACAGGCCCTCTCATAGACTGCGTTCTAGTTGGAGCACATTTCCAGTGAGGGTTTTGCAGATATTTCAGAGGGTGAGATCTTTGGTGTAAGGATCAGCCTTGCACTTCAGATTTCCAGTGGAGAAGGGATCTGCATTAGATTTAGCCATTCAACCTTCTCCATTCCATTCCATGTATTGAGTTGCTGCTGCTACCCAGCAACTCCAGCATTTTTGCAGTTTTGCATATTTCAGCCAATCCTTCTAGGATTGACTTGAGGTAGTGATTGGGAGCTTATATCTTCTCTCCCAATGATGTATGAGCCACATATATTCAGATCCATGAGTTTTTGTACTCATTGTAGTAGTCTCCCTTCTATGACTATTTAGTCCTATTCATGGGCATTCTGCGATGGAGCAACACTTTGTATTTTGGCTTATTTTTTCATGGAAGGCTTCTTGCCTTGTTCTTCTGATGTTCATTGTATCATTTTTCTTCTGAATTTCATAATAAAATGGCTCAAGTGTTTTCATACGTTTTGGCATAATGTTTATTCACTGCTATTTCCAGTTTATGTCTTTATATTGTTGTAGCTGCATTTTTGGGTTATCTTGCAAGATTCCCAATCTTGTTGTATTTCCCTCTTGGGGATATTTTCCCTTGAAAAAAATCTATAGACAGAGTCTGATAGTGGGCCAGGTAGCCTCTGGAGCTCATCCTTCTTCATGAAGGTGAAAAATCCAGTAAATACCCCTTCAGTCTATCTCTGGAACATATTTTCTTTGTTGATTGACAACGTTTCTGAATAGGAACATTAGGAATGAGGAGATATTGCAACAATCATGAATGCATACGATGAAAAGGTCAGAATTAGTAATTATCACAAGTTTACACCAAGTGGAAATGACCGAAGGAAGGGAGAAAAGCAGTGTAGAAATTATTATGATAGGATGTTGGGAGCATGACAGTGATAGATTATGATTGGTTCTGTCGTCCCTTAATTCAAACGTGAAAATATAATTCATTCATAGTTAATTATGTGGGTAGATACTACTAACACTTATTCAAGTAGTAAATTTATCTAGGAAGTGGATGGAATAGGAAATAAGGCATATAAAGGTAATTGGCTATTATTAGAAAAATACTCCCATGCCAGAAGCAGAGCCGCTATTGCCAACAGGCGTTCATAACCTTGGCAGGGTTGCTATTTTAACCCTGAAATGAGCTTGAATCCTCTATGTAAAAGTAGATAGTTTTTCCAATTTTATGGAGAGATCATTGTGCTGGTGTGGTGGCAAGATAGTCAAGGTACCACTCACTGTGGTTGGAACAGAGTGATCAGGCTGGCTCGTGATGAGACATCCTACCCTTCAAGTAGATTGAGGTGTTCATAAGGTCACTACCATGGTGTGTTGGCCATTGTGGGCATGTCACTTGTTAAACCTTTATTATCATCATATGATGGCTCATGATGAGACCCCTATTCTCTCTTTAAAATTTGCATATAAACATAATATTCTTTTTGAAAAGTAGGAATTTTTCTTGTTTTATGGAGAGACCACTGTGTTGGTGTGGTGGCTAGATGGACACAGTTCCAGTCACTATAATTGTAACAAAGTGATCAGGCCAGCTTATGATGAGACCTCCTATCCTTCAAGCAGTTTGAGCTGTCGAGAAGGTCATTACCCTGGTGTGTTGGCCATTGTGGGCATGTCACCTGTTAAATCCTTATGATCATGGTAGGCAAGCTAGTGATAAGACCCCCATTCTCTCTTAAAATTTTTCATATAAACATAATATTTTCTTATTCTTTATACATGAAGGGAGGCTCAGTAACTCCTTAAGAGTTAGAGATGGTGTGAGAAGTAAAAAGAATGGAAATATAATTAATACTCTTTATTCCTATATCCTTATGTCAAGGGGAGATACTACTCGAGAGTGTAGAAAGATATACCATCATAAGAATATAAAGATGAATTGTGTGGTAATATGTTTGAACAGGAGACGTCTGGCCCTTCATTCCATAGGTAAACCATGCCAGCTTCAGGAGTAGATATTTCCATCAAAGTTTCAAAGGATCATCATATTAGTAGTATCACTGATTTTATCCTTTTCAGGTGCCAATTCCTGTTCAGAAATGACTTTTATGGCCAGGGTGTGTGCTAAGGAGTGGATAGAAAAAGAGACCATCAAAAAGAATGAAAAAAAACATGCTTAGAAAGAAGAAAAAAATCAGTTGTTCCATTCGATTGAATAACAGCTATTCAATTGGATTGAACAATAGTCATTCAAAGGTTTTAACAACAAAAATAAACACGCAAACGCATGGCTATTCAATCTGATTGAACAACAACTGTTCAATTGGATTTAACAACAACCATTCAAAGGTTTGAACAACAAAAAATAAACACGCAAACATACGACTATTCAATCCAATTGAACAACAGTTGTTCAATTACATTGAACACCAGTTGTTTAAAGGTTTGAACATAAAAAATAAACACACAAACATACGGTTGTTCAATACGATTGAAAAATAGTTGTTAAATTAGATTGAAGAACAATAGTTCAAAGGTTTGAACAAAAAAAAAAATAAACACACAAAATAAAGGAAAAGAATACAACTGTGAGTATGAAGAATGTACAACAAATGAAAAAAACTATAAATTGCAGGGGACATAGATACAATATTTACAAGAGGAAGTAACAAGTTTTCATGAACATAAAGCTGTGTGGATGTCACCCCCGATAGCTAAAATTTGGATGGTGCGATCGTCACACACCTGTTGGCAGAAAGACTCATTTGTAAGTGGTTTGTGATAAAGGCGCACTCAATTTCCACTGACTCAAAAGGTAGAATCAGATCCATATATGGTAGTCAAGGTAAGGGTACCAATGCTGTGTACTTATTGAATTTTTTATGGACCAAGCCACCTTGTTTGTAACTTACCCGAGAAGTCTTGAAATCTGGAGTCGTAGAGAAGTGCCCAATCTCCTTTCTTGAATGTCTTATTTTTTATCAGGTTGTCATGCCACTTAGCTCATTGTTGTTGAATAATTGCAGTGTGTTGCAGAGCCAGTAGTCGTGTTTCATCCAATTCATTTATTTTATGGAGTCTTTTAATCTCAGCTTTTGTCAAATCTAGCCCCACCTCTTGGGCTTTCCTTAGAGTCTTTATTTCGAATTCGATAGGAAAAATTGGTTCTCTTCCAAATACCAGATGGTACGGAGAATATCCAGTGGTTTTTCACCATGTTGTGTGGTAAGCCCACAAAGCCTTTAGTATTCTAGTAGCCCAATCTCGGCGATGTGTTGAGACTGTTTTAGTGAGAATTTCCTCAAGGACTTTGTTGGTGCTTTCAACTTGCCCATTTTCCTATGGGTGGTAGGGAGATGTGACTCTATGGATGATATGGTGGTTCTTTAGAGTGGCAATAATTTTATTTCCCACAAATTGTGCCCCTCCATTAGTTATCACTTCCTGAGGTAAGCCATATTGCACAAATAGCTCAAAAATATAATTTATCACAGATTCTTTTGTAGCTCTTGATAAAGCCACCATTTCTACCCACTTTTTCACATAATCTATGGAAACCAGTATGAAAATATTCTGGTTTGATGGCGGGTTGAATGGTCCAACGAATTCCAGTGCTCACCATTCGAAAGGTTCCACTACCAATTGTGGTTGTAATGGCATTTTGTCAGCTTGGCCTAGGTGACCCATTCTTTGGAAACTATCGCAAGCTTGGAAATATTTCTTGACATGTTTAAAAATTGTAGGCCAATAATAACTCATTTTCAATACTTTATGCCCCATCCTGCAATTTTAAAAATGGCCACCACATGGCTCATCATGACAGACCCGTAGGATGTCATAAATCTCGTCTTCTCGGATGTATCTACGTATATGCATACCAGCTCCCCTATGAAAAGGATATCCACCGATCTAGGAGAATATAGCACTGCGATGAACAATCAGCTTTTGTTCCCTTGATGTCAAGTGTCTTGGAAGCTTTATTACTTCCACGTAGTTCACTACATCTGCGTACCATGGTGTTTTTACTGCTACGGTGAATAGATGTTCGTTGGGGAACTAATTTTCCACCGCTAGTGTGTCATCTGACTTTGGAACTCTAGACAGGAAATCTGCAACCACGTTCTCCTTTCCTGGATGGTCTTTGATATTTATGTCAAACTCCTGTAAAAGAATCAACCAGCGAGTCACTCTCCCATTTGTAATAGGTTTATTGGCTAGATATATAATGCAAAAGTGATCATTATACATGAGTACTTGATAGCCAGTTATATAATGTCTAAATTTATTGATAGCATAAATGATAGCCAAGAACTCCTTTTCATTCGATGTATAGTTTAATTCGGTAGGAGTGAGATTCTTGTTGATATAATAAATAGAAATATAGGGCTTTTTATCTTATTTTTGACCAATAAATGCCCCTATCACTATGTTGCATGAATCCAAGGAAATGTGAAATGGAAGCTCCCAATTAGGGCCACGTAAGATTGGTGCTGTTGAGACTAGTTTCTTTAAATATGAAAAAGTAGTACCACATTTATCAAACCAATGGAATTCAACATTTCCAGTTAATGCATATAAGGGCACAACAATTTGTGAGAAATTCTTTATAAACCTACGATAGTACCTTGCATATCCAAGGAAAATATGTACCTCTGTCTGTGTACTATGTGTGTCTAATAAAAGGATTAACTTTATCTTTGTCGGATCTACCTGTATTCCAGCTGCAGAGATGTAGTTTCCTAGGATTTCTCCTATGGTCATCATCATGTGACATTTCTCATTGCTCAAACACAATATAGTAGCAATAAATCATTCCAATACTTTTTCTAATGCTTCTAGTGCTTGATCAAAATCATCTCCATATAGGGTAAATTTGTCCATGTAAACTTTGAGTCCTTCATTTATTAAATCAAAAAAATTGCTAAGTATGGCTCTTCGAAATGTTTCTCGGGCATTGCATAATACAAATGGTAATACCCTATAGGAAAATTTACCCCATGGGCAGGTAAAGGTTCTTTTATCCTAGTCTTTGGGGGCTATCTGGATTTGATTGTAACCATTGAACCCATCAAGGAAGTAAAAGAACCTCTTTCATGACAATGTATCAAGGACTTGGTCAATAAAAGGGAGGGGGAAGTGGTCTTTCTATGTTTCTTTATTCAATTCTCTGTAATCCACACCGATTCTCCACTTCCAATTATTCTTATGAATGACTACTAAAGGAGAAACCCATTTGTTGTCTGAGATAGGATAAATGAAGTTTACATCAAGCAACTTTTGCAACTCATATTTTACAATGTCTTTCAGATGCAGTTTTAGCCTCCACTAAGGCTTCCAAATAGGTTGAGTCTCCTTGTTAGTATAAATGTGAAGTGTGCATAGCTGAGTATCTATACCATTCATGTCTGGGTGGTCCCAAGCAAATGCTCCCTTATATTTCTGTAAAACCTTAATGAGCTTTTCCTTTTGGTTACTATCCAGACTACCATTGACATTTAAAACCTTTCTTGGCTCAATTTAGATTGGTATGCTATTGAAAAAAGTAGTCATGGGTATGTGTTGATTATCAATGTCTGCTAAGGGGTCTTCTTGTTTTTCATCATCAAGAGCTACTTTTAACATTTGGCATTTTAAGTTTTTAGACGCAGATGACTGATTCATGAAGTTATTGATTACATTATCTTCAGTCTGATCTTTGAATTCAAGAGCTTCAACTATTGTCAGTTGTGAATGGATGTTTTGTTCCCAGTATGTATGTGGATGCCTGTTAATTTTTACAGTGGTTAGAATTGGTTTGGAAGGTGGGTAAATGACAATATTTTTTATGGCATCACCTCTAGCAATGGTCATGCTACCTATCCGCAACCTATGTAAGCATTGAATGTTGCTAACCAAGGTCAATCCAGTATCAGGGGGTGTCCATCCATCCTACTTTCTCGGTTAATAACTAAAAATTTAGTCAGATACTCGCATGAGTCCACAGAAACCATGATGTCTTTTAATATTCCTTCTGGTTTGATAACGTATCTGTCATCAAGTTCCAGCAAGGTAGACGTGGGTTCTAACACTGTTATGCCTAACTTCTCATAGTTTTCTATAGTTAAGATGTTAATGGCTGCTCCTAAATCAACCAATGTGTTTGGAAAGGAGTGGTCAGAGATTTTTATAGTTACTATGGGGTTCCCTGGATCCTCATATTTTACGGGTGTTTCTTTACCCAATAGTAAGTCTGAAAGTGCCCCTACCACATGGAAAATGGGTACAATTTTTTCTTTCCTCACCTATTTATTTCCGCATAGCTCTTTAATTATATTGGAATAGATAGGAATGTCTTGTATAGCCTGTAGAAGAGTAATTTTAATGCGAATATTTTTAATTCCCTAAGGAGATACAAATCTGAAGAGACTATTGGTTTATGAAATGTTAATCTTTCAGAGAATGGAAGGGGGGAGATAATAAAGTTTTCATGGTTCCTTTGACCAACTATATCCCTCCCCTGATTTACCTCTATTTCAGTCATAGTTGCTTGTCTAGGTGTTGTTTGAATATCAGATTCAAGTTGTGTCAGGGTCGTATCTTCTTTTGGTGAAATACCATGTCCTGATATCAACCTAAGTTCATTCCATTACTTCTATTCAGTTTTGGGTTTGTGTTTTCGACAATATGAATTAGCTGAACTGGCATGTTGTTGGGATTAGGATTGGGTTGAGCTAGAAGTTAAGGATGCATGATAGGCTGGGGGTTGTGTTGGACAGGGTATGGAGCTGGTAATGTAGGTTGATTCTGAACCCCTGTCCCCATCGGTAGATTGGTCATTCCAAGAGGTCACTGCCAGTTTTGAGAATAATTTTTGGTATGCAAAGGGGAGGCAGGCCACTGGGACTGATATGGATTGTTTTTCTAGTAAGGGGGAGAACAAGGAAAACTTGGCCAATTATTAGCTGAAGAGGGTTGTGTTGGCCAAGGAGGCATAGGAAATGATTGAGATGGCCAAGTAGAAAAAGGTGATTGGTTCTGCCAAGCTGTTGCAGGGAGAAGAAAAGAACTGAGGTGGCTCTTTTGGCATACCTGGTCGTGCTTTCCACTATCGACGTTGGCTCATTATATAGTATAGTTCTGTCTCTTCTTTGGCTTCTTTAAAAACTACTTTCAGCCCCGAAAGTGAAGCACAATGGTCAGTGGCATGGTCCTTGGTACAAATAGCACATGTCTAGACCATGTCTAATGGACATTCCCATTGGATGTGATTCTTCTGAAAGGGTGGGAAAAAGAAAACCAAGTTTTTTTCCACTATATCTTGCTTATGTTTGGCTTGTAGGACATATAGCTGCATTGTTAGGGTGTCGAAGATATCATTTTTAAAATCTTCTAAAATATTACCAAATTCTTCTTGGGCACGTTGCCACTGGACAGCTTAGGATTCCTTGTAGCTGAGTCTCGCCTGGTTGGCCTGCTTCACATACCACCCAGAGAACACCTGATACACATTGAAATAATGTCATCATATTCTTCTTGATAGATGTCCCCTTTTACCATTATGTTAAGTGTTTCGACCCTTTCTTCTTTCATTCCCTTAATCATCGTCACTTTTAAAATATCT
Source organism: Pinus albicaulis (assembly GCA_034641835.2). Taxonomy (NCBI): domain Eukaryota; kingdom Viridiplantae; phylum Streptophyta; class Pinopsida; order Pinales; family Pinaceae; genus Pinus; species Pinus albicaulis. Next base: position 891,277,822 of record CM076581.1, read on the forward strand.
TTAGATAGTGTAGTATATGGAGACCTTTGTAAGTTATATTGGAATATTTTGACGTATTCTTCTAATGTCTCATTGATCTTTGCAAACATATTGAATATTGAATATTTTATTTATCGATTCCGACAATAGTATTGATATTTATTAAGAATAGAGTTTTTCATCTGATCCCAGCTATTAATGGTTCGTCCACTGAGCCCCATAAACCAACATAATTTTTTTCCCTTCAAGGTAGAGGGGAATAATTTTAGTTTCTGAGGGTCAGTGGTGTAGTCATATCCCCTACATAAGGCATCAAATTCAAATAATAATGCATCTGGATCTTCCAAGGTCAACCCATGGAAGGTGGGTATGTTTTGTAATGGAATGGCTTTCATAGTGGCATTTGTAGCCGAATCAACAATGGGATAATCCAATGTTGATGTCTACCTATGGTTTTTGTTGTTTTCCATTTGATCAAATATATGCCAACAATATTTTAGGATTTATTGTTTGTGAGGAATAATCTCACTGGAATTAGGGAGTGAATGCTGAGGAAGCCTGACAACACTTCCCTAATCTGGGATGCTAGGTGTCTTTGTCTCAACAACTCTCTCAGGGGATCCGGGATCTGGAGTTTTTACATATACTGCACTGCTGGTTTCTCCCACTCCTTCCTACAATTTGCAAGAACCTCCTTCTCTCGAAGGGTGAAGACTTACGTGATCAATAGTCTAAAGCCTTTTTCGAGACCCTTATATTTCACTGTGAATCTCTGCATGGGATGCAGATGATGAGGTTGCTGCTTGAGGGAGTGTAGCATGAATCTGAATAGGAATATTTCTGGATCCTATGGATGCCTAGGATTCAACCTTCTTAATTATTTCGTCTATATATGTTGTTTTTCCAAGGAACACCGATCCTTTGGGTTTTGTGTATTTAAGTGGGGGATTTTGATCTGTTTCTATCTTTTCCTTCCTAGTCATAAAACAAGAGTACCTATTCTACTAAAATATTCAAAATTGTTGAAAAGTACTCTGGAGAGCAAGCGTTTTTCTTGCTAGTATGTAGGTTCTTACCTCTCATTTTCAATACCCAATTCTTTCATAGCAAAAGGAAAAAGAAATAAAGGACATCACTCTTAAACACTCTACCCAGTAGCGACGCCAAAATTTTAGGTCATAAAGGTGACTATTACAGGTAACCTCAGTTATTTTATTTTAATTATCAACCCAGGGCAATTCTTTCTATTTTAAGAGTGTAAGCACAATATATGCAAGTGACATCGAAGGACAACTACTCTAAATTATCATAAGGAAGATTGTCTAATTCTCAAAGTTCAATCAAATCAATTTGGAAGTGAATTATAGAATTATTTTGACTATTATAGGGAGCTAACTCTATTCTAAGCCTATGTAGAAGTAACTACTCAGGGTTGGAAAGAATAAACTACAATTTAACATCGTGCTTTGATGAATTGAACAACAACCGTAATGAATTGAACAACAACTCTAATGAATTGAATAGAAAACAATTATTCTAATTTTGCAATGGAAGTCTCTTTTAATCAACTTAATGGAAACATTCTGAATTAAATAGCAACCAAACGCTCACAATGATAATGAAAATATCCAACATTAACTACATGCAGAATTTAACAGCAGCCATGTTAAAACTAATCAAACAATTATAAAATAATTGAATAATGATGAAAGCATTTAAACAATTATGAAAGCATTGATTTTAAGAAAGAAGGCATGAATGGTGAAATATTCTAATGAAAGAGGAATATGTAGCATCTTACATTCAAAATTAACTAATTAAATGATATCTTATGAAACACATTAAATAACTGACAACACAAATTATGTAAATAAACATATAGCACAGAAGCTCCCAGGGCTGGGCCCAAATCCACAGAAGCCTACTACCAAGGAGTACTCAAATATTATCTATACCAAAAATGAAAGATTATTTATTAAGCCGCAGAGTAATACATTAGTATAATTTGACGATTCTATCCCGATAAATCTATTACAGAGAAAAATCTATATATGTAGATGTATATGCCTTGTTCATCTTAGGCCTTTTAAAGGAGAATTAAAAGTAGTAACAGATCCTTTCCATAAGGGACCTTGCTGCTTCGTGGATTTCGTTTGAGTACGCCAAGCGTGGATGTGCCTCTCCATATCCCGACGATCCATATGAGCCATTATAATCCCGTTTGCCTCCCTTGTCAGCTGTCTTTTGGTCGTTAGTAGTTCAGTTGCTTTGCTTCCCTACCAATATAAGATACGACAAGTCATTTCTTACGTTATTAAACACACCTTTTATCATTAGTTCACTCTGCCTTGGCTTTATGTTATTTCCCTTTACTTTATTGCTAATATGAGGGGAAAAAATCATAAAAGTACATAACAAATCGTGGTAAAGATGGGGTGAAACATACCTTCTTCACGACCCAATAGCTACTAGGGGCCATTTTCTGTCATCGGAAGGGCCACTCCACAGAAATATTCTAAACATAGATATCGGATATTAGTATATACATTTGGGTGTAAGAAGGGTAGAGAGATGATAGAGAGGAATTACTTGTAGGATGGATTTTAGGTGCTTCGCTCTCCCAGTGAGGTTTACAACATGAAAGGTTCAATTGGAGAGATTTTTGGATAATTTGGCACAAATATATTTCCAAGGAGATACATAAATTCAGTTGAAGATGATGGGGACTCCAAGATATTTGTAGGGAAGAGATCCAATGTTAAATCCTAGAATTCTAGCCAAGCAGGTTTGGATAGAAAAAGAAGTGTGAAAGAGATATATATTCGACTTGAGTTTCTTAAGGAGCATGCGTGAGACCTCTTTGAAATATTCTAGGATGATGTTTATCTGAGATTATTCCTTCAATGTTTCTTTCCCAAACATGAGATTTTCATAAAAAAACTACTGATGAGTGATATCCACATTAATGCCTATCAAATGGAGACCTTTCAAAAGGTTGGATTTCTTAGATGCCTTCATCATTCTCTCCAAACCCTCTGTTGCTATAATGAAAATAAAAGGGGATAGAGGATCCCCTTACCGGATGCCCTGGGATGATCGAAAAGTGAATTCCATTAATGATGATAGAGAAAAATGACATGGAGATCATAGATTTGATCCACTAAATCCATTCTTCCCTAAATACAAAGGCCTGTGATACTTTCAGTCGATACTCCCTGCTCAAGCAATCATAGGCTTTCCATAGATCAAGATTGAGAATAATCCATTTGATCTTATTAGCCTTCATGGAATGTATGGTTTCATGTGCAGAGAAAATCCCATCCAATATTTTGCGGCCCTCAACAAACCCTGATTTCTCATCGATTATCATATAATTAAGAAGTGGTTTTAATCGACGTACCATGATGGTGTAATTTTTTTTATATATCACATTAAAAAGAGCTATGGGGTGGAAGTCACCTCGTCGCATAGTCTCTTTAGATTTTGGTATGAGTGTTATAAATGTAGCATTAAGGCCTAACCATACCTGTCTAAGTTGTCTCGATTCCTCTACTAGCCCCCATATGTCCTGGCATAAGAAGGGCCATCCAAATTTGAAGAATTCTGTAGCAAACCCATATGGTCTCGGAGAATTTCTCTGGGGCAAGGCCTTCACCACTTCTTCCACCTCACTAAGAGAGATAGGGGTCAACAGGGCCTTGTTTTGATCATGGGAGATCAGGGAGGGAATATGATGTCTGACCTTCCACAGGGTGTCATATCGGTCATATCCTTCATCTTGTAGTAATGAGGAGAAAAATGTTTTGAGTTCAGCCTCAATATCTATATGTTGTTCCAGTTGGGTGCCATCAGCACTCCAAAAATGTGTGATTCTATCGCACTTCTGGTGATTAAGCATGGGTCTATGGAAGAACTTAGATTTGTGTTCCCCCTCTCGCAACCATTGAACTCGTGACTTCTGACACCACAAAATTTCCTCCTGATGTTTATGCTCTTCTAATTCCATGGAAATATTTTCTTCCACTTCCACCAACTCCTAGGATTGACCTTGCTTAATAATGTGGCTTTCCAATTCTTATAAGAGGATCTCTAGTTTATGTTTGTCCTCAAAAATATTTTCAAATTCTTCCCGATTATAGGTTTGAATATGAGCCTTGAGGGCCTGTATCTTCTTCTGGAAATATTTCATTTTGTTACCTGGTGGGGTGTCTTGGGTCGTCCACCAGGTTTCTAGATTTTCAAGGAATCCCAAATGATGGATCGATAAGCTCTCAAATCCAAAGGGTTTTATTTGATGGACTGTGGAGGATGTCAAATCTACATTGATAGGTTAGTGGTCTGACCTGATGGAGGGAAATATCTCTATTGACATCCGAGGGTCTTGTACCATAATATGCTCAGAGAACAAGAAGTGATCGAACCTACATGAAATCTACTTCGAAACCCCTTGAAATTTATCCCATGTATGTAATCCTTGATGGGGAGGACATCCACTAGATGGAGATCATCAATGGTGTCATTAAAAGCTTGTGATGAGAGGTCTAGTCTTCAGACGCCCCCTCTTTTTTCCTCAAGATTTCGGATCATGTCATAGTCGTCTTCGAGGATCCAGTATTCCTTGGCAGAAGATTGGCTCAAACCTTCCAAGTTTGTCAAGAATATAGATTTGTCCCGAGGTGTGTGAGGGCCATACACTCTAGTCAGGCTCCTCCATATTTGCTCACAAATCAAGCGAAATGAAGCAGATAAAGAAAATTTGTTACCCACCCAATCTGTCAATATGAATTTTTTTGGATCCCAAAGGATTTTGATTCCTCTTGCAGTATCTAGTACTTCTATAGTCACATCCTATATATTTCTCAAACAATGCTAACTATTTTCCTTAACTTTATCTGATGTCATCCTAGTTTCTCGTAATAGGAATATCTCAGGTCTACATCTTTATATTTTCTCTTCAAGGGAGAGAATATTCCCTGGGCTACTAAAGCCCTCATGTTCCAAGGTATGATCTTCATTGAGAAGGAAGGACAGGTCTAGGAAAATAATCCATCAATTGTCCCATTTTCCCTAAATTTAGTAGTAATTCTCCAGCTTGTCGAATAAGTTATTTTTTGGATGTCCCTCCCTTCTTACTTTTTTTTGGTCCACATAGGTCAAGGAGGGCCATGGTCATAACATTAAATTATTTTCCCACCCATCAGAGATCTGATTCTGCGTGGCTAGATCAAGTTGAAAATTGAGTAATAAGATGTCTAAATTGGGAGAGCTGATTAACTGGGATTTCCTTAATGTCCTCCTTGCTCGAGCTCTTGAATATCTCCAACATATTTTTCTCTTCTATTCCTAGTATTTTATTTTTTTCTCCTCCACCAATATCCTCCTTGTGTTGATAAAAAATTCTTGTACCCGTCAATCTTCCTAAGTGTGCTCTGGGAGATTTCTCTTGGTAGCCATATTTTGTCCACGGATTGTGATTATTTTATATATCTCCACATACTGGGGTATTTCCTTCTTTGATGATGGCATATCTTGAGTAGGTACTAGGGATAAATATTCAACTTCCAGGGTCGTGAAGGAACTACTAGATCCACGTGGATGCGACATAGATGAACACATCTGGGTATAATTTGGCTTCGATTGAGGGGTCGCATGGTTCCTGAGGTGTTTTGGTGGGTTCATCGGCTGAGGGAGATTGGGTTGTGTGCACCTTCCATGCACTTGTTGAAAACCCTCTCCATCTTGAGATTGTGTTGCGGCTTTGGCTTCTTCTGCAAGGGTCAAAGGGAAGTGTTTGAAGAGGTGGCGATACTCGTGGCATCATCATCATTTAAATGGAACATGTTCATAATCAAGCGATTGAGTCCAGGTAGTATCATGATATATCAAATCTATAGATTCGGGAAGGGGTTGAGATATATTCATATGGACACAAATCTAAGCATATGCTGTGTGGCGCTAGCACTTCGTGATCTCAGACCTTTTGACAAATTATCCTGTGGAATTTCCAATCCCTTCAAGAATATCTAGTTCCCAGAAATTGTCAAGCAATGAATATAGATGAACCCAAATTTGTGTAGTTGTAAATTATTCCTTCTACAAGTTGTAACATTCTTCCCAATAGTAGAGAAAAAGGCCTGCATTTCCCATGAAGTAAGGTCCATTCTCAAAAAAATTCTTTCGGTCTTTAATATCTTCAAATATAATAGTGAAAAATCCCCTGGCTTTGATACACAGCTCGAATTTACCAGGAGGAGCCCATTTGTGTTGGATATAGGAAAATACATCTTTCTCCTTGGGCTAGATCCCTAAGAATTTTCAAATCATGGCATGATCCTTCATATATTGTCACACTTTCTTTGGTCAGTTGTTTGGAATAATGAATTTTGGATTAAAGGCTGCCCTTGGTAGGCAATGATTGCGACCTTCTTTAGCTTTCCATTTTCCCCCCATCAATGGGGCTTCCATGATGGTAATAGATCTAATTGGTCCATTGATTGGGTGGCCCTAATCAAAGGGGGTGCAGTTCATCGTGTCTCGGAAGGAAAACTACCCCTTACACCATGGTGATAGGCATGTCATTGACTTGATCAATCTCTTGTCCATGTAGTGGAGAGGATTGAAAATGATCTATGTGGCTAGTGTAAGGTCTACAACATGTCGGTGCCGCCAGTGAGAACAGTTAGAGAAAACCCTAATAGAGCGATTTCTAAGTGTTTTCTCATGGTATCATTGTTTAGAATAAATTATTATCTCATCATCATTGTATTTCTTCATTTTTTGTGTCAGTCCTAGTTACCCTTGGTTATAACATATACATTTCTCATTATCACTCTATACTTGGTATCATATCAATGGATTTTATTTTTGTTTCACATATTTCCAATTGAGATTCATTTTCACCTACATCCTTTCAAACTGACCCACGTTTATACTCAAAACGATGACTTGTCAAGTACCTCACTTTCGAAATCCTCTCGATTCCACAGGTTTTTCTATCTTAGTTTTTTTTAAATGTCATCATCTAATCCATTTTTATATATTCTCTATAGCTTTTAACCCTGTACATAAATGACCTAAAAATGAATTCCTAAAAAAAAATAAACAATGGAAAGAACATAAAGAAATATACATAGATATTTTCCCCTAGATCCCAAAAACGGGACTACCATATTGATTTTACATTATGTTCCTTTCAATGTTACAATATATATATATATATATAGATATAAGCATTCATAAAACCTAATCCATTAAACCTGGATTAAAACATAACCGTAGTTCCCTTGATCAGTCCTACAAAATACCATGGGAAGATAACCATCATGCCCAAAACCATGTGAAAAATCCATACATAAAACCATAGGTAGGTCCACACACCTATTATAGAGATTTTCAGAGTATCCAACCAATGTATTTTCACAATCTACATTTCATTCCTTTTGACATCATTAATCATGACAAAAAAAATCAATCCTTAACAATTTGATATCCAAATCGACTACAAGTGAATTTAAAAGGGACCGCTTCACTTATCAGTTGTTTCATTTAATTATGCAAGGAGATATTTCTCTGTGATATTATGTCCGATTGAGATCACCAAAAAATAAAAGACAATGGCTAATACAATCTAATAACAATCCCAGATCCAAATGGCCATTCATGTAGTTTCATTGCAATTTATAGTGTTACAGAGTATGAGCAAGTACCTTTCCTCCTCACAGGTTGGTGAAGATATTTTTACTTTATGAATAATCCTTTTGGTCCAATCAATTTATCTATTTCATCCACTCCTTATCCAAATATTTCACACAAACACAACCAAACAAAGATGTCAAGTGATCTTTCTTAGAAAATCATCAACTCAAAACATCTAGAAATCACACATATAAGTTATTGCAAAAATGATATAAGGGGAACGAACATATATTTTTATTATATATATAAGTGGAAGTACATAAATATACCTTCAAAAAACAATATCCTCTCCTTAATATTTTAGCATGGTCTCCTCTCCCAATACAACAGAGCTCTCGCGCTATAGTTTGGATACTTCATCTTACCCCCTTTCCTCTTGGTGATTCTTATATAGGCTCATTCTATCCTCCAAGAGAATGTATCTAGAAACCTAGGGGCTTGAGCAGTTAGGAAAATTAAAAAATAATGGACCCATAGTCAACTCATACAAAATTGGGTCAATTTGATCTCCTTGGGAATGGAAAAATCTAGAAACATTTTCAAAATTATGAGAATTTTTTTAATTATAAAAATTATGAAATAATTATTATCTCGTAATTATAATATTTTGACAAAATAATTATGATAAATTGCTAAATTCTATAATTTCACCCTTTTAACATTGGATAAATTTCACATAAGTCAAAGAAAAGGTGAAAATGGAAGCCAAAAAATGGAGGTAAGTTGATATTGGGTTTCTCTCACTATAATGGAGTGGAAAATAGGGTTATAAAAAATGTCACATAATTCATGAGGTAAGAAGAGAAATTGATGGTTGAAATTCATTGCAATAATACTCAAAGCTCAAAATGGGATGAAGGAGTCAAGACTACAAAGCTTGATCGAAGGAACTCAAATGTTGAAGTGTCGACTTCGATGAAGTTTCATTGCATCTAAATTCACATGAAACTAGTTATTTCTATGTGATCTTGTGTCCAAATCAGATCACCAGACAACAAAATTAAATACTAATAGAAATATAATAGAGCTCCAACCCAAATGATCAAACATGCCTCAAGTAGTTGGTTCTAAACTAAAAGTAACAATTTGTGCACCTAGCCTCGTTGTAGATTGGAAAATGGTTTTGGGCTGTTGAATATTCCAGCCCTCTACTCGAGTGATATACCACATACGAAATAGATCTCGATCCATACACACAACCACAAACAAACAGAGACAACAAGTGACCTTCCTCGGAAGATCATTAGATCAAAATATCATATAATCAACCATATAACATGCAGAATACAAATAGATACAGGGAAGGAACATATGTTTCTATTAATCATGAAAATAAACCAAATTATAAGCTTATACCTTCGCCCAAAATATTCCTCTCCACGATCTGACAAAGTCTCCCCACTATAATAAGGAAATGAGGATGAAGAGCAACACTCAAGCAACAAATACCTTACAAGCTCTCTCACAAATGGGAATATGACAACATAGACTGAAGATCGCTCTCCAAAAATAGCCTGAACCTTTCAAATGGTCTAGTATAAATAGGTAGAAAATAGGTCCTAATAGGATGTGTGTAGATGCTTAATATGATGAGAAGTCAAGGAAACTTCTAGCTAATAAGTCCTGGCCAATTCAAATAGGTGATAAGTTGAACTGATATCCTAGGGAGTAAGGCACTCTAGAAGACATCTCTAGTCAGAGGCATAGAAAAGGCTGAAAACTATCTGGTCGCATGCATAAGGAAGGGCTAGGAGTGATTGGAAGGCTCCAGTTGCACCCATAGGCCTAAATCCATGTAACCAGGGATAAAACTAGAAAAAAAATGGGTCTAAGGTTTAAAAAAATTTAAAATGGCATGTGGACTAAGGGAAAATGACCCTAGTGGGTAAAATAGGTTGATAATAGATTCCCCATAATGTATGAGGTCAGAAAAGAAGTTGGTGTCTAAACTACATTGTAACAAAGCTCATAGGTCGAAACAAGAGTGAGGAGACAAAGCCAAGAATGAATATCAAAGCACTGTGTAGGTGAAGTCTCATTTGTGCTGATAACATCCCCGATGCGGACATACACATTATCAACCATAATAAGATAATGAACATGGATGCAAAAACATACACTTTGGATCCATCATATGAAGTTCTAGAACATGGCCATGAAAGACATACACAATGGATCCATGTGACTCAATGAATAGAGCTTAGTCACTAAAAAATACAATGTGGATCTATGTCACAATATACATTAGTAGGACTATGGACACATGAAAGATAGAAAAGTGTCTCAAAATGGTCTTGAAAGTACATAAATGATACATAAATCTAACGATTCCCAAGAAGGATTCCATATAAGAGTGAAATTTCACTAACCCAGGGTCTTCGACACAACCCTTGATGGTACGAATCTACAACATGTGAGTAGATGAGTTGAATTCAAGCATGGTAGAAGCCACCTGATTACTAGCCAATGAGGTAAACTGGTAATAGATGCGAGGGAATCCACCAATGAGGAAAATGGAACCCATGATACTTAGTACATTCCACTAAGTGTGAATATATGAGCAAGCATTAAACACCAGTGAACTTGGCCAATCAGGAGCCAACTATGTAAACCCATTGTTAATCGCGAGGAAGCCCGCCTTTGAGGTCTGCAAGCTCCAAGGTACTGTTGGTTCCTATATCAATATCTTGGATAATGAGATGAAGTTGACATAAGAAGATCCATTGAAGGAGGGCCTTAATGTATCCCCCATCAATCGACACCGAATATACTAGGATGATGTGATGTATGGATGAAGTCATGAAGTAATTAAGTACAACTGGCACAGGGTTTCCTGACTCAAAAAGGTCAACAAGATATTGTAGATGGTCAAGACAGGATGAAACTTACCTTGGAAACTTATAGACATGACACAAGAGTGACATGGAAGCATGAAGAATGAGCACCATGTAATATCATGCAATGATGTAGGAGGCATCAAGACATGCTCCATATGACTGGAAGAGTAACTAGTCGGAGGAGTAGATAGACTCATATGTATGATATGGCTCCTCAAAAAGTTAAAAAAAAAACTATGAGATAATGATGTAGATAGGTACCATGTTTCAGGGTGACACAAAAATTATTCTCTTTGATGAATAATGGAAAAAAATGTTCCCTGCCTTCTCTTTTAATAAGTTCCTTTTTCATAAATTTGTCCCACCAGCCCAAAAAAGATAAAGGTATACAAAGGGGAACCTCCTTGCCATAGTAGACTAGGGTATTCCTTTTTCATTACTAGTCTATCCCAGTCTAGAAAAGGGTTAAAATTATATTAGTAAATGACCCTTTAGGTACTTTTACGAGCATGAAGGAGACAATTTCACTCATAAATATTTTCTAAATTAAGGAGCCTTTGAATAGCTTAAAGAAAACTCCTCCTGGAGGAATGAGTGGTATAGAGGATAACAATTGGTTCTAGTCATGGTGGAACTTTTGATGTTATAATGAGGAAAATAGGTTGAGTAATAAAACAACTCATTGTAGTGGTTCCTTCATGAAAAGTTAAAACACCAAGTGTGAGAGGATGATAGGCCAAGAAAATGATGAGGATGGAAGAGAGAAACCAAGGCTCAATCTACAAAAATAAGCTAATAAAAGGTAGCAATCACAAGGGATAAAATGGTGGAATCCTCCTAGAGTATGTCAAGAAATATGACGAAGAAGAGGACATGAGGCTAAGATTCTAAGCCATGTCAGGTCATAAGGAGGGATTCCAAAAGGAGTAAAATTGACTGCATGGACACCAATTCAACAAAAGGGTGCTAACTATGGCATCCATGTATATGTAAGATTTACCACCAAGCTATGATGTGCATAAAGAAGAGTGGCTAAAGTTTCAACTTCACGGGGTCATACCTAAGCCATAAATATGGAACTGATGGTCAAAATGTAATAGAGATGGTGATATGTGACCTACTCCTATATGCAGGGTTCAAGAGAAACACACATAAGGTCCAATAGATGTTGCAATAAAAATGTCACCCTATCCTGTAAAAACCACATAAAAAGTATAGACCCATGGTTAAATCACATAATGAAATAAATGAACATGGATTAGGTAAAAACAAGACTACATATATTTAATTTTTTGAGTTTTATAAGTTTTTTGTATAAGTCATGACAAATATTCACATAACACACCAAACCAAAAAAAGATAAAGCATCACACTTATATGTATAATATGTACAAGCATGACACAGTCGAGTAGGTCATGCTAAAGTGTGCCCATAGTTGGGCACATGCTAAGGGTTTCTATAAACGAACTCATGGAGGGTGAGGGGACCATATGGCTTGCCAATGTGGGGTCATCAAACTGCCCAATCTAGAAATTTTGACCATGATAGGGACATTCTAACATAGTCATGCTCTCAAAATTAACTTGAGGACATAAGGGAGGATCAAGACATAAAGGAGGTAAAAGACACTCATCAAAAGGTGGAGAGGAGTTGGAAAATTTGTTTGCAAGTTCGGTAGTATAAACCCAAGACTTGACTTGGTCTAGTAGTGGAACTTCTAAGGAAGGTTGAGGAGGTACCCCCTAAATTGTTCCAAGATTTAAGTTTTCGATCTCTACTTGTTCCAAATCGAGGAGACTAGAGGTAGGAAGAGGCATAACCTCCCTAATATGATCAATAGGTAGATCCATAGGATTTTTTCATCTAGGGATTCATGTGGAATAGGCAGAGGGACGAATCGTGTGGGAAAAGGAAATTGATTATATTCCATATAATTATGGATATCTTACCAACATCACGATGTACTGACGGGACTTCCGAGGAGGAAATCTCTTCCACTAAAGGTGGCAGAGGAGGCTCACTAGCTTTATAACTTTCCATAAGATCATGCAACACCACCCAATGATTACAAGGTATATGGGGTCTGCAGGTTTCAGAAGAGATCATATGCATAGGAGCATTCAAATATGAAGGAGGAGTGCTGGGAAGGGGTAATTGAGGAAATACCCCAATAAGATATGAGCTTTTAAACAACCCCTCACCAACACTCTCATACTGACAATGGTGAATTCCGACAAGTGGGATTGAGTTCCCCGTAGTGGTAAATTGGGAGGATGGAACACAATTGTCCCGTTGGTAAATGGTCGCAACATTTCCTTCGTGAGGAAAGAAAAGGACACGAAATATAGATGAGACCACTATAGTCATGGCATAGAACCAACTATGACCAAGGAGTAGGTTATAGTCCAAAGGAGAACCGACAACTTCAACATCAACATAAGCAATCTTACCTCCTAACTCAATGGAAAACTTGGGAAGAACCCCCTTAGGTACAAAGTTGTGTCTGTCAAAATATTGAAGAGTGGTATTGGATGTGGCTATCAACAGAGAGCCAAGATATTTCCAGCATGATGCTAACATGACACACATGAAAGAGCCTTCATCCACCAAAGCGCAATTAATATTCCTATGGAGTACATGCATGCTTGTAACCATTAAGGGAAATTATGCTTGAGTGATATGCATATACTCCACCAATAGCAGACAACAAGTGTGAAATTCAAGGAGCATGCTTTTAACCATTAAAGGAAATGATTCTCAAGTCATATGCATCTACTCCACCAATAATGGACAACAAGGCCTTGCGCTACTGAGGAAAACTTTACAAAACCTTTAGGGAAAACATGGCACAAGGAGTTTGGGAAAGATATTAACCAACATTGTAATGTTGAGTTGCCCAGGTGGAAGGATTGTGTGTTGTAGTATGAAGAACACCCTTAGGGGGTTCATAGATAGGTTCCAAAAACTTATCTAAAGTGATAGGTCTAGTGGAACTAGGTGGAGCTTATGAGTCCTTAGAATAAGAAATCAACTTAGGAAAATCATATGATTTAGCTCACACGGTCACATTTAGGTAATATTTGCACATAAATATGGATGAACTGTGGGTGGAATGAGAAAATTAACCCTCATTTCCCCCTTGCAGATGTGGAGGAGGTTGAGAAACGATATGTTGTTGAGGTTGTGTCATGAATGGATGAGTCAATATGGGATGTTTTTGAGCATATGGTGGTGAAATAATATTATCGACTTCATCCATATGAGGGCACTCATTGGTGAGGTGGTCTTCTTGACATATTTTACAAGGTAATTTGATTTTATGACAATGTTCAATAGTGCCCCCTACCCGATTTTGAGGGTTGGTTTGAGGTTCCTATGTAGTTTGGTTCTTTTGTTTATTATTATTGTTTTTCTTACCACAAGATTGTTGGTTGGTCTTTGGTTGAGTGGAATTCATCGTAAGAAAGTCAGTGGACTTCTTAGAAGATGGTGTTTTAGCAGAGCCAGACGGACTTGCTGGGGCTTGAGATGTAACAATCAATTTCCCAAGTTGGGCATCAAGTTGGCTCACATAATAAGAAACAAACCCATTCACGCCATTGGCATGTGGGAAAGGATCAGGTTTGGGAGGGTTAATAGAATGCCCAGGGAAATTAGGAAACACTTCGTATAGCATACCTGACTTTGAATAGATGAGACCCAACTTTTGGGTAGCTAAATTGGCTTACTCCTTGGTAACAGATCAAAACATAGACACATCTTTGGAAATCCAGGGTCTTATACATTGAATGAACCATTTACATAAGATTTCATCAAGTAACTTGGTTCTCACTAACCTCTTGTGAAGATTCCACTCATGGATGTGATAAAAAATCAACATGGAATCATCTTTTTTAAAGTTTGACAAGAGATCAGAGTCGATATCATACTGAGTAGGAAACTAGAAGTGTGTCAAAAAGGTATAAGCTAAGGAGGAAAAGTCACTCTGTGATGCAATATCTAACTCAATATACCACTTTGCGACATCCCCAGTTAACGTACTTTAGAACAAGCAAAGTTTGATATAATCATCCACCAAAGAATTAGAGGAAAACCATAAATGATAGGTGGTAATGTGGGTTGATGGATTCTCCCCATGCTTCCCTTCAAACATGGGAATGTCAAAGAACAATTTACCAAGCATGGGTGGCCACCAAGGATCATGACGGATGTGGTCATTAGTTAAATTTGAAAATTTGGGTAAATTAAGAGTGGATAAGAACTTATTGTGGATTTTTCTCAATGGATCATAGGAAGAAGAAACCCATGAACAACCTTATGGTTCCCCCATATAGGGATTGTGATGCATGGATTTATGGTTAAGGAATGGGTTCACCCCGGTATATGAAGGCAATAGGATAGACTAAATAGTGTAAGGATTCTGCTCCCCAGGGTACATTCCCCTAGAGAGAAAAGGACCCCCAATAGCATGACTATTCACAGGGTTGTAACCAAGAGGATAAGACAGAAAGACTTGTGCATTCAGACTGACATAAGGAATATAACTAGTATGAGTGATGGAACTAGAAATAGGGTTGCTCCAGGTAAACTCACCTGTCTTGGAAAGGTACTGGTAGGTGTAACCCCTCCAAAAAATGGAATATACTAGGCTTGTGACATGCTAGAAGAAATGTTTACCATAGGTTGACTAGGAACAACTGATGATCCCCCCATATATTTCTGGAAGTAGTGATGCCTGACTGAGGAAAAGGACTTGTTGGTTGAGGAAATTTTTATTAAAGACTCTTGATCCTATAGGATGACTAGGATGAGGGACCACGGTCGGCATAGATATGGTGTGGGCATGGTAACATTCGAGAAATTTTTAGGAGATATAGATGAGACTGATGGAATTCCCCAAGAAGAAGTGAGAGGTTTAGATGTAGGAGTAGGTATGTCCCCATTACGAGGTGGAAATAATGACATGGAAGCATACACTACCAACACCAAAGGTAACAAGGTCTTAGACTATTCCATAGGGTAAAAAAATTACAAAAGAACGAAATTCTAGGTGGGTGTGGAACCATCCGGGTTAAGCTGCAATAGTTTAGATCCTAGTGGAACAATGAAGGGCGGATTGGTAGGAGTAGGAGAATCATCTTCGAAAGTCTCAATGGAGATTAGACCACTACTAGGAGGACCAGGTATAAAATGAAATACTATGTGTTGGTCTAAATCTTGAGCACCGATAGGAAGTCTCCGTGTAGGATTAATAAATCCACCCTTTCCAGGAGGTAAACCGTGAAGATAACATGATCGAAGGTGGATAAATTCATCCAGGGTCAAAATTTATAAATTAATACAATTATGTTAGTGAAAACACCCTAGGGAAAAAACTATTGACTCAGACCAAATAACACACACAATAAACTTCCTAAAATATGTCACACACAAACCAAAATATGAAGAAGTCGGCGACGAAACAATTATAATTACAACCTACTTCCCAACCCTTGTAGTTGTGAACTTGGTCCAAGTGCTCTCACTAGACATGGAACGCCCCCCAAGAGGAATAAGAGAGCATGGCTAATATTTGTCCTAGGTACAGAGAAGACGAGCCCAATCTTGCACCTATGTATGATCCTTAAGAGATAGTCCACTATAGTTACCATCGACAATAACAAGACCTATGGGGAGAGTCGTAGGAAAAATCAACACGCAAGGGAAAGAAACTTAACTAAAAAAAGAGCTAAGACTGAAACCCCTTGATATTTTCCTCACATGTGGTCCCCAAGTGCTATAGCAAATTATAATAACATCTTTTATATGATTGCAAACTATGCTATATGGCACCACTTGAAACTAAGTGAAATAGGTCATGTCACCCTACCTAGCCCAAGTGTGACATCATGCTTGAACCTCCTGTTAGAAGGGCTTCCCAAACTGTAGTACTGCAAATGGATTTATCTCCCTACCCATTAGGGGAATTTTGAAATATAAAATGGGCCTCCTAAGGGAATTATAAAGTAATAGTGGAAAAAATAAAATAAGATTAGGTTACATAAATTTTAGAGGGAAAAAAGTGAAAACTATTTTTTCAAGCAGTATTTTCAACTTATCTCCCTATTGGTTTACTCAAATTTCAAGAGGGAAAACTGATTGGATGTATAATTTGATTCCTCATCCAAGGAGTACTCATGTTGCATACTTTCAATGGACCCTGCTACACGAAAAATGATAAATACATGAAAAACATGATTGCAATATGTTTTTTCATGTATTTATCATTTTTCGTGTAGCATGGTCCATCAAAAGTATGAAACATGGGTACTCCTTGGATGTGTAGTTAAATTTTTCATCGAATGAGTACTCCTACTTGAAATTTGAGTAAAACCTTAGGGAGATATGCTGGAAATACAAGTTGAAAAAGTAGTTATATTATTTTGTTATTTTTTAATATTTTTACGTTTTACCCTAAAATGGTGAATGATCCCCCATGGTTGAGTCACATCATCATCATGAATCTTATTGGTTCTTATAAATTTTATTTTGGTAGTACATTTTTCTTAGGAGGCCCATTTTAGACCTCAAAATTTCTCTAATGGAAATTTGTTAAGTTTTTTTTCTGTTAGATTGGAAGGACTACATCTTCATCATGTCCAACATATCACCCAAAATAGGGCGGGAAATTAAAATGGTGAATTCACATCAAGGAATGCCTTTCACAGGGCACCCAATCACCATCTATTCAAGACCCGTGGATGACAAGTTTCTAAGTTTATTTTTTATTACTAGAGTAGTTAACCCACTCTCCTATCTCGAATACTCTGGCCTAAGCTAGTGTTGTTGTACGACCAGAAAAAATAAAAGATGAATCTAGTTAATTTTATTAATGCGTTGATTTTAAGTGGTTGTTATTTACATAGTTAGGATGTGGCATGAAATTGAGACAGTGTGAACGAATCTTGTTAGTCACCCTAATGCATCTATATGCAATTTTTTATTTTCACTTCAATGAAATCTAACTACAGGAGGGTAAGAAAGTTTCACAACACACCAGTGCCTATGGATGCACCTCTATCTCAATTTTTAAATTAAAATTATCCCAAATTTATAAGATCGTTGACCCAAGAATCAAACCAAAATAGATAAAATAATGGAAAAGAGGCCAAAGAAAAGTTCCCAAGAAAGAACACAAAGCACTCCAAAAGCATCACAACTAGGAAAACAAAGTGATCAAACCGAAATTGAAAAGTGAAAGAAAGAAGACAATGTCAACAACGCTAGGGTTGTAGCATGATAGCTCTACTAATGGAAATGTTATACGAAGGTCAAAACCAGACACTAGAGGCAGGAAGGCCTAAACAAGATCATATGAGGGTGATAAAAAGCAATGAAAACACACTCAAAATAACTTGTCTAAATGAAAACTTCACAACCAATCACAACACCACCAATTGCGACAAAAATAACCAAAGACAAAGATATCAATAAAAAACAAGTGAAAAAAATGAACAAAGGAAACAAGAGTCTAGAAGTATGATATAGAAGGTTTAAATATTCACTGAAATCAACCAATCAGATCTGAAAATGAGATCTAGAGGAAAAAGCAAAGCCTCAAACTAAAGCATGCAAAAAATTTCAAGAATGTCATGAAAGACAAGGGTGCTGGAATACTTCAGATAAAATGATAAAAGAATGGATTAGACTAGACATAAATAATTGTTGATCAACAACAGAAAATCATAGATCTAACAAATCTCTAATAGATCAACATAAGACAAGAAGATCAATGTCCAAGAGTAGACAACAAACTCTCCCAATGAAGGATGAAAAATATAAGGAAGTAGAACAAATGAAAATAGATATAGACTAGATCCAAACAGTAAGTGTGAAGCTCAGACTGATAAAAAATAAAAGCAAGAACTTTAGAAGACAAAAGTTGAATTTTTAGGGCTACAATCATGTTCGCACACACAAGATAGGGAAATTTATGTTGGTCACTTTTTTGTTAACTACAATAGAGCATCTGGGATGCTCTAGTCACACTGATGACTCCTTGTGGGAGAAAATAGTGAAAAACCATAAAATTTATGAAAAAAATGTGTTCAAGCCGAGAAAAAGAAAAACATTTAGGAAATAAACCTTGAAAATAGCCTGAAAGAGTCGGAAAAATGGGAGATAACTCATCAAATTGGGTTAGGATAAAAATCAATCAAAATCAGAGGCAAAGAGGACACAAAGCAAGTATTCTCTCATTGAAAGAACCAATTCTATTGCATATTATTAACATGCAAGGAGTTATTTCTCCATAATCTTGTGTCCAAATCTGATCACTAGACAAAAAAAGTAAAGACCAATAGAAATATTATAGAGCCCCAACCCAAATTACCAAACATGCATCGAGTAATCTATTCTAAACTACAATGAAATATTTGTGCACCTAGCCTCCTGACAAATTGGGGAAGGGTTCTGGATCTGATGTAGATTCCAACACTCCACTCGAGTGATCTACCATGTTCGCAATAGATCTCGATCCATACACACAGCCACAAAAATAAAATATACAACAAGTGACCTTCCTCGAAAGACCGTTATATAAAAATATCATAGAATCAACCATATAGCATGTTGAATACAAATACATATAGGGAAGGAACATATGTTTCTATTAATCATGAAAAGGAACCAAATTTTAAGCTTATACCTTCACCCAAGATCTTCCTTTCCACTATCCAACAAAGTCTCCCCGCTATAATAAGGAGATGAGCATGAAGGGAAACACTTAAGCAACAAAGACCTCACAAGCTCTCTCAAGAATGGAAATATGGCAACATAGAGTCAAGATGGCTCTCCAAAACAATCTTGAACCTCTCAAATGGTCTAGTATAAATAGGTAGAAGATAGGTCCCAAGAGTATGTATGTGGACGCTGAGGACAACGAGAAGTCATGGAAACTTATAACTGATAAGTCTCGGCAAGCCCGAATAGCTGATAAGTCAAATTGATCTCCTAGGGACTACAGTACTATAGAAGACATCCCCAATTGCAGGCATAGAAAAGGCTAAAAAAATCCCTGGTCGTTTGCATAAGGAAGGGCTGGGAGCAATTGGGAGGCTCCAGTCACACCCATAGGCCTGCATCTCTGCGACTCGGGGGTAAAAGTAGAAAAATGGTGGGTCTAACGTCTGTAAAAACTAAAATTTTCATGTGTACTAAGGGACATTGACCCTAGGGGGTAAAATAGGCCGATAACATTAGTGATGTCTTCCTTCCTATCAACTTCATCTCTCATATTCTAGGATGTAAGAAATATGTTGGCTCTCATTCTCATATACAATAATGAACCTTGAATGAAACAATCAAAATAATTATCATTACTTCCACTTTACCCTCCATTTTTCGACTTCAACAATATTTCACATTAGGATGTGTCTTACCTTATGATGGTGGTATTATCAAGTTCATGTATCAACCGATAGTCATTATGGATGACTCAATCAAATGGGCTTGTATGTGCCCCCATTTAATGAATATTTTATCTTAGATGGATCCAATGATGCATGTTTATCATGATAGAATAACCTAGATTAGATATTGGACTTCAAGATGAGGGAATTTTAACCATGCGAATTTCATCTAATACATCCAATGGATAGGGTCTATTTCAATACAATTACCTATATAAATATTTTAATTGAATATGATCACCCATTAACACATCTCCTTGCCCTTGATAGATCCAATGGTCAACATTTATCTTAGATCATCAATTGAGATTTCATATGACAAATAACCCTGATTAAAGTTTAACTTGAGCATACATGTATAATGGATATAATAAATAGCGTTGATATTTGATTAGTGATAGTGAATACATATTATACATATATGTGTGAGATGCTTATTTATTACATAAATCCAAAACTTGAGCTAGATCACGATCAATGGTTCCAATTGATATTGGCCTCATACATGCTCAACCAATAATGAAACTTTTTTATTTTGATGAATCTAAAGGCGAATGATGATCATGATCCAATAAATCTAATTGAATTTGAACTTGGAGCTTCTCACTTACAGACACCATATCTTATCTTTGAATCAACCTTATGTTGACATGTGTAAAAAATTTCACCATCTATCAACTAGTAGAGACTTGAAATTCCTCCATTAGCCCTATATCATAACCACATTTTTACCTCATACAACCCATTTATTTCCTATGGAAAGCCTCTTCCTCTTAACCAATATTCCTTCTACCCTTAGGGTGCATAACAAACACCTCCCTCTTTCATCGATGTTTAATTATAATAAATTTTCTTCATTTATCAACATGGTCCAAACTTCTTCCTTTTTGCAAAACCACACTTCCAATTTTCCCTCTTAACAAAAAAAATTCAAGGAATATACTAATTTATCCTTATTCCAACCTATTCATGATATCATCCATGCTAGGTTTAAATCCTATACGAAAATTCAAACTCACACCAACCAACACAAATAGAGTTAAAAGTTGGACTTGAAATAAATCTCCATACTCTTTAAAAGAAGATAGTGGATCAATCGTATATTAGGAAACATATGAATTCTTGTTGATACTGATAGGATGTTGCAACTCTCAAATAAATCACATGTAACACATAATGTAACCATCAAATTAATAAATAAATACAAAACATAGAAAAATATCCTTATATTGTCATGGATATTCCACTATAGAGTTTATCACAATAGATCTACTAAAATATATTAGAAAATCCTAAATATATAATATGAGGGTTTATTTCTCCTTAGATTTATGTATCTATCAATTATTATTTATTGCATATGCATATAAATTATAAATATGCAAAAACATAGAGAAAAAATAGAAAAGTCACTCATAAAGCACAATAACACAAGATATGACTAGATAAACCATTTGAAATGAAAATCAATCTTGAAGGAGAGGTTGCTCCCTTCTCTCTTTCTCTAAATGGTAATGGATGAAAGTACAAATAAATGATGCATATGGCTTGTGGAATACTATATTTCACAAAAAATATCTATTTTTTTCTCTCCCTATCCGCTCCAGGATACTATGCTCATGTATGGATCAAAATGTATTAGAATAGAATGGACCCACTTTTGCTCCTAGTGGATCGGTTATAACACAACCTCATATCCTACTATTGGTTAAATTTGACTCCTTAAAATCTTACCTAGAGTTACAATATTAATTGTTTTAGAGTCTTCGTCATCATGATAACATGGTTACACTATTTTCCATAAATAAATGGGGCAGACGTGGCATACTCATGATTCATGGTAATCAAGAGAGGAAGGCCAACTTCCAAGTGGCATAAATTTTGCATATAGACTCTGACTAAGGTGATTATTGCACTATTGGAAAGGTATATATGCGTAGAGTATGGCTTGCAGTGTGTTCTTAAGAAAAAAATATTTACCCCAGAATTTTCCTTTTGATTCCTCAAATTTCTTCCAGAGGGTTTCAAAGCCCAATTTTCCAAACAGGCACTTGCCAATAAAACTGGTACTATGAGATTATTCCTCCACCTTTTCCACTCTTAGTGCATCAAGGTAGATGAAAAATAATATAATTAATATTCAATCTAGATCACACCTCCCCATTTTAGGAGTCATTTTTCCCCAAAAGATTCTACTAAATAAAGTGATAAAATTTTTCCTCCCCTTTCTCCCTGGTGTACCATTTGTCGTTTCCTAGAATCTATCCTTTCACCCCAATTTACCAAAGGTTATGTTTCAATTGTCTTGTAGTTCTAGAAATAGTTTTAAAAACCATATCCTCTGCTAATTTTTCCTAAGAATATAGTTCCAAATTCTCTACAAAAGGTAGGACCTATTACTCTTCCTAATCTAGCATCAAAGGCTCATAGAGATTCAAATTGTCTACAATCACAACTGAGTAAATGTGCATGCATTTGATATATGAATTTCACCCACCTTGTCTAGTATCTTAAAGGGAATATATTGTAGAGCTAACAAGACCTTATGGCCTCTCCTTCTTCAACTGTAACCATAATTTCTCTCCCACCTTGAATGACTTCTTTGTCTTTTGTTGATCATTCCCGGCTTTCTATTTTTCATGTAACTTCTACAATGTCCCCTATATGTGTAGATGGATTTTACTGATCTTCTTCACAATTTTTCCTACTCTTAAGGCGTCCCTTGTAATTTCCTTCCTCACTCCTCCTTGTTGCCCATATGCAATATCAAAACTTGGTGAATGTGGATAGTATCCAAAACAAGTTTCAAATGAGGACTTACTAATAGAAGTATAGATTTATTTGTGATAAGACTGTTGTATATATACCATATTCTCATCCCAGGTTTTCAATTGTTTCTTATTGTATCCCCTCAAAATTTGCACAAAAGTACTATAGACTACTTTTGATTAGCCACATGCCTATGGATGGATTTATATATACCTCTTCAACTCTTTTTCCATTCTCTCCCACAATGTTGTCCAAAATGCGCTAAGAACTATTGTTTCCATATTTGGAAAAAAATGCTCCTTGGTACCCAAAGTTCACTCAGAATTATGCAAATAACTCAAGTTCATTTCTTATTTATTGTTTATGCTTTTTTTTTATAGGGAATTAGAACACACAGAATTTTTAACCTATCAACTACCATGAAGAGGTAGTCATGACCCTACTTAGTTGCTAGTAAACCTCACACAAAGTCTATGAACATAATTTCCCAAGGATGTGTGGTTATAGAAAAGGGCTGATATAGACCCCATTTAATGTTACTAGGCTTGATGGTACAACAAAGCATTAACCCTCTTATGAACCTAGCTACCTCTTGCATTTTTGGAGAATATACATACCTCTACAAGTTTTCCAATATTTCCCCTACACGAAAAATTCCATGCAACATTTGAGATGTAAATGATTATCAATGGTAGTTTATAACATTTAAGAACATGTAACTTATCTAACCTATAGAGTAACCTATTTTAGATATGGTGGTAAATTGTGTTGGCACCATCATACACATGATTTTGACTTTGAAATTGATAAAAAAAATCCTTGAAGACATCATCCTCTATGTATGCCCCATTGTTTGCATCATGGATGAAAAACTCCATGCGCATAAGAGTTTCCAAATCTATGATGTTTGATGCAAGTGTCCTTGAAATCATGTCTTCCAACTTGTTTTTTCTTCAATTCTTATACTTGACCACTAAATGGAACTCCTATAGAAAACCCATCCACTTATAATGTATAATCTATCATAGCTTGAATTGGGACTATAGGTACTATAGTGGATGGTGATGTGTATATTATTGTTTTATTTACCATTAGATAGTATTTCCACTTTTTCATGGCTTCTACCACGACATAGAACTCCCTGTTGTATGTAGAGTAGTTGAGTACCATCCCATGAAATAATTCACAATGGTAGGATATAGGCTTTACTCCCTGCATCAAGATGATTACCATAGCATACCCACTCACATCTTTCTATTCTTCCTAAACTCCATAAAGGTCCTCTATTTACCCAGTGGGAACTCTTGCCACTTATTTTTATGGCATGGAGTGGTGATGCTACTATTGAAAAATATGCCATTAATTTCCTTCGGTATTGTGTTGCCTAAATTAAAATCCTAACCTTAAAATCATTAATAGGAAATTTCCACTTCATGATGGCATCCATCTTAGTAGGATCTATCTTTAGCTCTCCCCCACTTATCACATACCCCATATACACAATATATTGCTATGAGAACTCACACTTCTTGAGATTTTCCAGTAGATAATGCTTCTTTAATGTCTCTAGCACCTGCATCAAATGTGACTTGTGCTCCTCATAGGTATCATTGTATAAAAACATATCATCGAAATAGAAAATTAAAAAAACAAATATATAAAATGGTGCAATATATTATTATTTAAACTCATAAATGTAACTAGTGCATTACATAATCCAAACAACATGACTAACCACTCATGCAAAACTTGTCTTGGTTGTGAAGGTGTTCTTCCAGATATCTTCTTATCTAACTAGAACTTGGTCATATCTAGACTTCAAGTATAGCTTAGTGAAGCATTTGAATTACTACAACTGATCTTGCAAATCATCTATCTCGAGTAAGGGGTACCTTTTCTTGAGCGTAATTTGATTTAAAACCGTGTAATCAATACACATCTTCCAAGTCCCATCCTTTTTTTTGCATAATGATGATGGGTGACCTACATGGCGAGGTACTTGGTTGAATCACACCTTGTTCTAGTTTCTAGTGGAATTTATTCTTCCCCTCACTTGATTCTATAATAGACTACCAATATAGCTCGAAGTTTGGTAATGGGGAGTCCAAAAACCACTATATATCATGCTTCAATTCCCTCTTAGGAAGTATCCCTTTAGGATCCTGCAACATGCCCCTGTATTCCTATAGAAACTATTCTATTTTTTATTTCTATTCCTTAGAAAACCCCGTCAAAGATGGATTTCCTTTCACTAACTCTTCTACAGACTAATTTTATCTTAAAAGTAGTAAAATGAACTTCTTTATAGAAGATCAGTATTTGGCATGGTTGACACTTACGAGGAAAATTTTGGACTTTCCTTTTTTTCATTGATGGTGAAGGATTTTCCATCCTTAATTGTGCAGTATTGTTTGGCTCCTCTCTTGAAAATTTCATCCCACATGTACATATAGGGACTTCCAAACACCAGTAAACATAAATTAAGGGGAACCACATCTATTTATACTCTATCATTAAATTCAACATTGATAAAAAATATTATCTCTCACAATTTACTTTATTTATGCATCCTTATTTACCCATCCCAATAGATATGGGCTTGGATTAACACGAAATTTTAATTCCAATTTTTTTACCAACTCTGCTACAATGAGATTTTATTGTTATTTTTACTCATACAAATCATCACTCTTTGTCTTCTTGATGTGTATCATTATATTAAGGATTCTATTCTTTTCATTCTCTTTTTGTCATTGAAGGCTACTCTAATTCACCCTTGTATGCACTGATTTATAAACAATCTTCTTATACATGTTTGATCTTATTTCCACTTCATTGCTTGAGCTCGTTTCCATGCAATTTCCTTTTTAGTATCTTTCTTTTCTTTCTTCAAGTTTAAATCTTGTTGAAACTTCCAAAATTTCCTCTTTGTATGATTCCCAATTCTATAATGGTTGTAGTGGTTGCTAGGATATTTACCCCGGTGTGTCGTGGTTTTTGTATTTTTTTCTTTCCTCCTTTCTACTTTTTATTCCCCTCCTTGGAAGATTATAAATTCTCTTTCCTATTTAACCCACTTGATTTCCCTTTCTTCTAGCTTATGTTCTCCAAGAAATATGCATGTACTCAAGCCTCATCCACTAATTTGGGCTTGAACAACCTGTAAACCCCTAAGCTACTTGAGGAGTATGTCTAGGTTCTTTAGGGAGATACCCATAATAATTATTTCCATATTCTAAATCATTTGTTGTACTCTTGTACATTATACCCTGTCTCTTCTTGAAGTAATTCCATCGGATTCACTAGTTGTCTACATACCTCCTGGGGAGAAATTGTGACTTTATGAGGGTTTTGAAATCCTTCTACTTACTCACTACAGGATCTATTTCAAATCTCAAGGTATTTGTGTAGATTCCTCTCCAAGTTAGTGGATGGCGTTTTAATTTCAGTCGAACAAATGAAATCTTTGGTTTTTCCTCAATATGATGAATACTAAAATAAACTTCTAATTGCTACAAATAGTGATTTAAATTTAGAGCATCAATCTCACCTTGGTATGTCTTAATGTTGAACTTCAGTTCCATTTTTAATGGGGATAATAAATGGTTAATGGAAATTAGGGGAATTTTGAAGTCTAAAATGGGCCTCCTAAGGAAATTATAAAATAATAGTGGAAATAATAAAATATTATTTGATTACATCATCAAATTTTAGAGGGGAAAAAAGAAAAACTATTTTTCCAACTCGTATTTTCAACTTATCTCCCTATGGGTGTACTCAAATTTCAAGTGGAAACACTCGTTGGATGCATAATTTTATTTCCCATCAAAGGAGTACCCATGTTTCATACTTTCAATGGACACTGCTACATGAAAAATGAGAAATACATAAATAACGTGATTGTAAACATGTTTTTTCATGTATTTTTTTTTTTTGTGTAGCAGGGTCCATCGAAAGTATGCAAAATGGGTACGCCTTGGATGGGGAATCAATTTTTTCATCCAATGAGTACTCTCGCTCAAAATTTGATTAAAAAATTAGAGAGATAAGTTGAAAATACAGGTTGAAAAAGTAGGTTTATTATTTTATTATTTTTTAACATTTTTTCTTTTTTACTCGAAAAAATGGTGAATCATCCTCATTGGTTGACATCATCATCTTGAATCTTCTTGGTTCTTATAAAGTTTATTTTTGTTGTACATTTTTCTTAGGAGGCCCATTTTAGACCTCCAAATTCCCATAATGACTCAAATTAGGTTGATCCTTTTCAGGTTCTTTCTTGGAATCCCTCATTAATTCTTCTTGATTTGTCAATTTCCTCCCTTATCCACCATTTACATTAGAATTTAAATCTTCTCCAAATAGCCCAATTTTATTGATCAAAGCCACCACGAAGAGGCCCACATTATGGTTTATATTTTCAACTTGTGCTTCTAGCTATGGAAGTATCTCCTTTGCGAGATCTTGAGGGTTATTCACAAATTCATTGACCATGATTGGTGTTTAGTGACTTTCAACTTAACTGATTTGGATCCCCTGCAACTCCCCAAAAAATACCCAAAGATACCTACTCTAATTTCAATATGATCCACTAACTATGGTGGATATTTCAATGTACAATTCATCACAAAGTATCTACTAAAATATATTAGAAAATATGAAATCTACACTATTAGGGCTTATTTATCCTTAAATTTTTGGATCTATTAATTACCATTTATTACATATGCATCCAAATTATAATCATTTAGAAAATATATAACAAATAGAAAAATCACTCATAAACCACAATAACAAAATATATGACCTGGGAAGCCCTTTTGAGAGAAAATCCAACTTGAAGGTAACGCTGGTCCACTCTCTCTTTATTTGAATGGAATTTGATGAAAGTAGAAAGAAGTTAGACATGTGGCTTTTGGAATACTATAATGCACAATCCCTATCTATTTTTTCTTTCCCTATTCCCTCTCAAATACTCTCCTTAACTACGGAATGAATTCACTCGAATGGAATGTACCCCCTTTTCCACCTAGTGGCCTATTTATAAGAAAACCCAATAGAGTACTAGTGGATATCTTTGAAAATTTCATCTCTTAAGCAGAGTCACAATATTAAAATTTATAGAGTCTTATTCATCATGACTACATGGCTATCCCCTTCTCCATGAATAGTGGGGGCCGACTTAGCATCCTCTCAAATCATGGTGGTAAAAATGTGAAGGTTAACTTATGGGTGACATAAATTTTTCATATAGATTTTGATTGAGATGATCCATACATTTTTGGAAATACATTTGTGTTTAGAACAAATTTGGGGGTGAATGATTAGGAAAGAAAATTTTACCCCCAAAATATATCGTTTGATTCCTCAAACTGCTTCCACAAGGTTTCAAACCCCAAATTTTCAAACTGGGACTTACTGGTAAAAATGGTTCCCTTAGTTGATTCCTCCACATTTTCCACTATGATATAATTAATACGGATGGAAAATAATACGGAAAAATTTTCAAATTGGGACTTACTGGTAAAAATGGTTCCCTTAGTTGATTCCTCCACATTTTCCACTATGATATAATTAATATGGATGGAAAATAATATAATAATCCCATTTGGATTAGAAAAACACACAAAACACATTTGAATTAAAATCCACATTAAAACAAGTTCGAATTAATTTAACCCTTAATGTAGAAACATCCTAAGAAGGAGAGAGTTCTATGAATCCATCATTAAGAATAATGCAAAAGCAACAATTGGGAATTAAATTCAAGTTCTAGTGGTGTAGAGGAGTTACATATTGAAGGAAAGTGAGAAAATAATATAAATTCATATATGAGACTTGAGCATTCCTCAGTTACTTGTAGCAATAAGGAGTCTTATGAATAGCGAAAGTGTTATGAAATGTTAAGGGTTCAATGTTATATGGGGCTCAAGTGTTCCCCATAGTTATTTTCATGTAGAGACGAGGAGTCTAATGAATGTTGAAAGTGATTTGATATGTGTATTAATGCTTCAAGATATGGGGTGGAAGAGAAAAAAAAAAACTGGAAGAGTGCTTATGTGGAAAATTGCATCTTAATTTGGCATAGGTATAACAAGTCATGATGAGCATGCAAAAAAAAAAAAAAGATCTTTTTAACAAGATAATTAATAAATCTATTGTTTGTCATCAAGGAATTTTAAGGTCAATTTAGAAGGACTACCCCTATACTCTCGAACTTAACTCAACTAACCACAAGCATGTCAGGTAGATTCACAAAATTTGGAACTTGAACATGGCCTCAATACTGATCAAGACATCATTTTCCATACGAGATATCCATCGCTCAAAATAACCTAATATATTGAAAGTGGAATAAAATTTAGTCAAACAACAAATCTATGACACTAGACCTTACAACTATCTATGACAATGAGATCAAATCTTTTCTTACAATGGGAGATTTTTTTTGCAGCATCATTGAACAACCTAGGAGATCATCATCGAGAATTAGCTGAGCTGACAAGGATGATGATGCTACATGGTGGGTAAACAATGGCATGTGATGCAGGAGCATCAAAGCTAAATTTTCATCATTCAATTGTGTAATTAAGTGGGTGAGATATTTTAATTATTTTATTAATTAATTTGCTCATTTTTAATAAATTAGGAGAGAAATTATAAATGTGAGGATTATTGTAAATATTCCTTAAATAATAAAGGATATGAGTGGATTTGAATTAGGGAGATAATTTAGGGATTAGGAATTCCATAAACGGGACTTAGTTGAGACCAAAAAAATATAAATCTAAATTAGATTTTAAGTTGAGATTTGTGTGGAGGAATTTATGGAGTGAAATAAATTGATTATTTATGTATAAATAGGAGGGTTTTGTGAGGATGAAAAACAAATAAGAGAGGTGAGGAGAGTGAGGAATAGAGAGAGAGTCAGAGAAATGTTTTGAAGGGCTGAGAGCCAAGAGGTTTCCCATTGTAATATTTGGCCGAAGAGTTTTTATGTTTTAAATCGGTATTTTTATTATGTGGCTCTCTTTCCCTTTATATATATATTGCACAACAACAGTTGTTTTGTTTAATGAAGAATTAGATGAGATTTTTAATCAAGAAGGAAGCACTTGTGTTTTTTATATCATAGGATCTGTTTAACCCAGAACCTTGGCATCAGCATGCCACATGTAAACTGTTGGGTTGTACATTTCTTCTTTGGTGAGATTTGTAAGAAGGAATAATAGGGAAGGAATTGTAGAAGAGTTGTGGGAAAATCATCCCACATATCCACGTCTATGGATTATGTGGAAGGCTAGAGAGGAGGTGGAGATGGTGTACCTTCAAGGTCCCATGGTGGATTGGATATTATTGGATACATTGTCTAGTGGGGAGATTGGTGGGGAAAAAATACAAGGGGACCAAAATTTGTATCCAATGAAGGATGCCACATGGAGAGGCTCACATGAAATGGCACATGACTTCAAGAAGAGTTAGAGGAATATGGGGAACACTATTGAACTTGAAAGTGAAGGCTAAGGCTACATGGTAGACAACAATTGGAGGCTTACACATTGTAATATGTAAGCAATCCATATTCATCCAAATTTAACCGAATAAAGTGGGGCAATTTAATGCATTTTTATACCACGCTCTTACAAGTACAATGATTTTAAAAATTTCTTTTGCATTACAATCGATATAATGCATTGATTTAGCTCATTGAATTGAAGTAGTAGCATAATGTTTACTTGTTCAAATTCTATTTTGAATAAATATAAATATATTTAATATTTGAAAAGAATTATGTATATTTGTTTTGTTTAATTTTTTAGTTTTTGATAATTTTTTTTGCTAGATTTTAGAATATAATTTTGATATTAATTTTTTATTTTTTAATGAATTTGTAAAATATAATTGAGAAAAAAATTGTGATAGAATAATATTGTAATTTTTCATTCTTTAAAATGAGATATGGACAATGTACTTCTTGACAGGCTCACCATGAATGGTGGTAATATATTTCTGTTTATCAGGAGGATCCACTACATTCGTTAAATATTTTGGATAAGACATCATTGGCATGACTATATTTTTGCTTACTTCTTCATACATGGGGAAATAACTTATTAGGGTTGGCTACTAAGTTCATACCGAATTTGTTCCTTGCTATGCACCCTCAAATTTCCTCATCAGCTAATCAATTTTGTAGTGTGCTCTGAGAAATCTTTAAATTTGGTTTATATTTAATAGCCCACTAAATTAATTACCCACTAACTTTCAATGAGGTGATCGTATAGGGTCCACAAGATCGATGACTCTCAAGACCCCAAGGTGTGTCAAGGTTTGACACTCAGGAGAGTGGGGGGGGTGAGCATGGAGTAAACTTCCCTGAAAACTACTAGAGTGTGTAAATAACCATGCTTTATCACAAGGCCTTGTATCCCATTCCTGCTTAATACTATGGTAACCCCAGCCTTACAAAAGCCACTCTATTTTCTCAACACCTCATTTGGGGTGGAACCTCATGCTGGGAAAATTTTATGTCTATCAGTATTGTTAACCAACAAGACCAATTGTTGCTTGTTACCCATCACCTCACGACAAGCTTTAATGCTTTTCTCATGGGAAGTGGTTGTAACTAGAACTGTTTTAAATATTTCTGTCTATTGGGGCCATTGATTAAAAAGGTTGCCCACGCCTTGCCATCCAATGCTAATGGGTATTCCTTACATTATTGAGTGACCCCCTTTCAATGTTGTGATCACAAATCAATGACCTAACTTTATCTTGGGGCCCCCTATGGCTACCATGGCTTAACATGGGCAGTGACCCCCTTTCAATGCTGTGATCACAAATCAATGACCCAACTTTATCTTGGGCCCCCTATGCCTACCATGGCTTAACATGGGCAGGGGGTATGGTATCGAAACTCCCATCGTGGAACCCTTGTTGAAGGTAACTAACTCTTAATGGTGTAACTCTGGTGTGGGCCTAATATGGTTTGATCCTAACGGGGGGAGGGGGGTGTTCGAAACTGGAAACCACTACAAGAAAATTACTTTGATTTTCATTGATGGACTTTGGTGTGGAACTTATTGCGGTAGTGTAACTTTTCCTTCACTCCAAATCAACTGGATACTCCATGGTTTGAATTTGTTTCACTCAACTTGGATGTTGGGT
Source organism: Pinus albicaulis (assembly GCA_034641835.2). Lineage (NCBI taxonomy): Eukaryota > Viridiplantae > Streptophyta > Pinopsida > Pinales > Pinaceae > Pinus > Pinus albicaulis. The sequence continues at coordinate 891,309,720 of CM076581.1, forward strand.
TGAAGTCAGACAACTTCTCTATAGCCACTTTACATTTTCTTTAATCCTTAGAAAAGGTTTTCCCTATGTTGATATTATTTTCACATTGGATATCAACATGGGGATTTAAATATCTCCTCTCATTTTAGAATACTAATGCAAACCTACAAAAATCAAACACACTGTCCATATGAAAACATAACTCGTCTCAATATTGTATTACACACAACATACACTTACATAGTTTTTTCGTTTCATTACAGAGGCCTGAGAGCTACTCACGACACACTATATTGTCTTCCTTCTACTTCCCCTTTGTCCTCTTTGGCCTAGAAAAAATATCGCTAAGACAAAAATGGAGGATGTAACTAACAACCCTATAGTATTCCTATAGTTGTCCTTACTTTAGAAGCTAAATGTCACTCCATCTAATATAATATTTACATTTGTTTGACAAGGACACCTAAGTGTAACCTTTGAACTAACATAGATTCTCCTATCTAAATATCATAAACTATAGAAAGGAAATTGTTCATGTGGGTAAGATAAATTTTTTTTGGCTAGGAGGCTCCCCAGGAAGAAAATATTCCTCCATTAGGTCTTCAATATCCATGCCAAACTTGGAAATTTTTTTTGTTGTCATCCAATTAACATCTTCTATTGGTTGATTTTTTCATTTGACCAAGTACTCAAAATATTATTTTCGTGGTCCTCTTGTTTATAGACTTTTCCAATACTACAATCTCCTTCTAAACTAAGCTTGAAAATTGGTCCTTCCAATTGCAAAGGTTTTGAATGAATGATATGTATTCATTATATAGGATTTTGAATAAATGGTAAATTGTTGTAACTTTTTTATACTAAAATTATTAATTCAAAAATTGTAGATTATTCTATCAACCTAAAATTATTCTTATTCCACTCATAAAAAAAATGGAGAAAAATATTATAGATAAATTTTGATATATAATTTTTGTTTCATTATTTTGAAATATTTAACTTTTTCCATATAAATAAAAATTGTAGATGAATTTATATAAATAAAAACAACCTTCAATATTTTAAAATATTTAGCTTTTCCATATTGTGTGTCTTTAACACATTGTGAATTTATTTTTATAATAATATTTTAATTATTTTTAATACTATATATAGGTTCATTATTTTTTTTAATTAATTTTAGTGTTTTTTAAATAGTATATATTTAAAAAATTAATATTTTAAGTATTACAAAATTATAAAAGAAGTGAAGCTTCTTGAAGTGTGAGTTGTATCTTGTAAATTTGTTTTTGTTAGAGATGTAATTTTTATTTTTATGTGTAATTATATTTATTTAATTATTGAGTTTATTGATTATTATTAGGTAAAGTTTTATTTTTTATAATTATTTTGTTTTTATCATTTAGGAGGTTGTTAAGGTCTAATTGACTTGAAAGGTTTTAGTTAGCTTAATAGATTAATGTTTAGTGAGATTTTTTTTAACCTTACAATAATTGCATATGTAAAACTATTATATTTATAAATAACATTATTTAAATAATAATAAAAATGTACTAAGTTTTGTTGTGTTAAAAGTCTGCTTTCCAACTTATCATGTGTTATGGTGGGTTCAATTCTAACTCTCTAGTGAGAAAGTCCAAAGACATTAAAAAAAGCACCCTTCAGCTATTGCAGATTCCTGAAATATTCCATACATAAATGAGGTTAATTATATAAATGAGGTTAATTATTTGAAGTGGTCCATATTGGTCTTGGTGAACAGAAGGTCCAGGATGGAATGGTAGTAATCTTATCCTATCCTATTGAAAATAGAGAGCTTACCTGGGTTGTCTATGCTCACATTTAAATTTTGGCAAGCCAATTATCTAATAGCAGACATATACAGCTCCGTGCATTTATGGCCCAGGGCAGGCTACATGAATGAGTTGATATAAACGTTGTGTGTTGTGCATGTGAACGCTATAGAAGAGCTGCAAGTGCGTAAATGTAACAGTGTGTGTGAACGGTGTCAGGTGGAGCTGCGCGGCATTTGAACTGTCAGCCCAAAAAAAGTCCGGAGACAAATTCGGGCGAAGATGGAATCGTGGAATCATGGAAAATCGCGAAAGATTTAAATAAGTTTTTAACACTGTATTAATTATACAGGATTTTAGATAAATTTTGAAACTAAGAAGAGATTTTTAAAGAAATGAAAGAAATAGAAGTGTGATTTTATTTGATAAATTGTAGTTTTAAAGTAATTATGATAACAAAAATTATTAAAAATTATTTAAATTTAAAAAAAAAAAATTATTTATTTTTGAAATAAATGGAAAAGAAATGAACAAAAGACTTTGATATTGTAAAAAGAGAAATATAAATATCTAGATGTTTAAGATGTATATAAATATCTAAATGTTTAAAATGTATAGGGTTAATTTTTTACAAATTAAAAAAAAAAAAATCTATTAAATCTGATTTTTTATAAATTAAATAAAAATCTAATAAATCCAAATTCTATTCAAACTTGATAACTATGATTTTATTTAAAACTAAATCATTATCCAATTCTGTTTTAAGAAAATAAAACCTAAACTTAGTGAAAAATAAAATTCGTTGATAGTAGTAACCATTGATTCGCTGCCAAATTTTTGGTACCCGACACTCCCACAATTCAGCTTTGATTAATGGTCTGCTAAAGACGACTCTTCTTATTTCGGAGGCAACATAACATCTTCCACTCTCTGTCGGTTATTGATACGGGCGGGCCCTGTTTTCCTAGTCCACTATTTTCTCTGCTCCCCGAGTGGAAGACTGGAAATTGAAAATTTGCATCGATTAATTCCATCGGCTACGGCTGAGTTCCATTAATATTCAAAATGGAGGATGTGGAATATTTTATGACGTGCAGTGGTGGGTTTCAGGAGCCTTTGGCTAAATCCCATATGCATGATAATAATAACCTCCTCCCTGTTCGTATGGCATGCTTTTGCAACTTGCGTTGTTATAACACATGGCTTCATCCATTGCAATTGGATAAAGCAGATGCCATCACTGGGGATGCCTATAAAATGAATCTTTCAATATGAGATGGCGGTGGGTTTGTACAAAGGGTGGGATCCTCATTGCAAATGAGCTTTAATGTACGTACCTCTGCAGTATTGTGACCAACTTGGCACTTTCTGATTTTAGAGAATCACTTTTTTATCCTCAGCTATATTTTAGAACAAAAGTAAATAATGAAATAATGCAGATTGGCACTTTCTGATTTTAGAGAATCACTTTTTTATCCTCAGCTATATTTTAGAACAAAAGTAAATAATGAAATAATGTACCTCTGCAGTATTGTGACCAACTTGGCACTTTCTGTTTTTAGAGAATCATTTTTTTATCCTCAATTATATTTTAGAACAAAAGTAAATAATGAAATAATATAATTCTTTTAATTAAGGATTTAGTAAGAGTTTAGAGGGATCAAATTTTTTGATTTGTAAATCTTTTTTAGAGTGTGAAACTTTAAATCTCTAAATATTTGATTCTTCTGAGCCATTGAGAATCACTTTTTTATCCTTAGTTATTTTAGAACAACAAAAAAAAAGTAAATAATGAATAATATAATTTTTTTAATTAAGGATCTAGTAAGAGTTTAGAGGGATCAAATCTTTTGATGTGTAAATTTATTTTAAAGTGTGAAACTTTAAATCTCTAAAGATTTGATTCTTTTGAGCCATTGACAAATATGTGGTTAAAGATCTAAATCAATGCTCTTTCTCAACCACTCTCAACCTCTTAAAAATTCTTTTAGACACTCAGATTATGTAAACTACACATAATAAACTTGTAATCCCAACAAATCTATAATCTATAATATTAAAACTATTTGACATGGCATATATATATATATATATATATATATATATATATATATATATATGACATTTCATATACTGAAAAGAGAAAATAAAATTGTCTATTTTTAATTATTTTATCTTTCTTTAAAATTGATATAAAAAAATATTTAACCATATTTCTTTCTTATTGAGTGTAAAATCAACAACAATAAAACTAATATTATTAATATTTTAAAATAAATTTAATTAAAACTAACAAAAACAAATATATTCATTTTTATATTTTTCCTATATTTTAAATTTTCTTAAAATGTTTTAATTTTATTTTAAAAATATATATATATCAACTTCACATTTAACCCTTTAAATAAAATAAAATAAAAAAAATCACATTTCCCTCGTATTAAATTACAACATGCTCCTCTCGTACTAAACAAACTTAATTAACTAAATGCAAAGGTTCCTTCAATCTTTAAAAGTTCAAATTCGCAGGGTTTATCAATCCTCTTATAAATTTTTGAAGCAACGACTATTTATATTTAAGAAACGGATATAAGCTACAACTGCGTGTCTAAAAATACAAGGATATTGAAGAGAAGGTGCTTGAAATTGCTTTAGATGGCTATAGCTAAAAAGTGCATTTTGTGTATAATACATACTTGAAATCGCTCACCATATCCTGAACTCTATTGATGGTTAATATCGAAGTAGCATGTTAAATGGTAAAGCTTTTAATGGAAGCCATCTTATAACTGAAATCTTTTAGTGAAATCTTCGAGGGAAGAAAATATCTTAAATCTGAATTTTTTAGTAAAACGAATCTATTCATATTCACTTGTTTAGGGAATCTCCTAATGCTCTAAGATTCAATCATAATAATCTTCTACGTTGACTTATATTTCTTATATCTTTACAATTAGATAAAGAACTTTGTAATAGGTGAAACTTTATGACCGGTTCACATTACTACATGGGTTTTATATATTAATGATGGTCTTTATTACATAGCAATAATTAATTTTTTATTTTTTTTCTCTGACTTCACATTATTCTTTTAAGTACACTACATTTTTTTTATTTTACAAAAGTGTTGTCTTCAATGGTTGTTTGAGAAAGTAGAACAACTATATATTAGGGTCCAATGGATAGATGTTAACCACAACATTGAAGTAAGTTAAGGTACAAGTACAAGATACTAGGTTGAATTAGTTTTCCCATGTCGAAGTATGCATGTTGAATCTCCTTTGGAGATAAGTAAAATCAATAGCCATTTGAAAATGGTGTTCCAAATCCCTACTCTTGCTACTTGTAAATTCATTCAGATCAAATAAAACCATCCACACAACACACTAATACTTGAGATTAGACACATTGTGTAGATATTTGATCGTGTGCTCAATTTTATGCTCAAAAATCAAAGTTCTCAAAATGGTTCAAAACCTAAACGACCACATAATGTTTGTCGTTCTGAATCTGGCACACTTCATTTCGCAAAACATGGACTCTGTGTTCTCCCAGAAATGAGTTTTGTTTGTTTGCACAAACAGGGAAAAAAAGGTGACAGGGAGGCCAGTCAGTAGTCCATACTACTGACGTGGCATGTTGACTGGGCAAGGTCAATGTTTGGTCAAATTCCTCCTATGAATGACAGCCTACAGCCTACCAAGCAGCTGCATCTTATTGGTTGAATTTTTTGGTTATTTGGCGAATTTTTAATAGTTTAAATTTGGAGCAATGGGGTGAGGACACGTGGTACAACCTAGGACAACCACGTGCCCCCCCATGGTAGAGAAAAATTTTGTTAAGTCTGGGCGGAGGGGCTAGGTTTGACCGTGCGACCTCCCATGCAACACACGCACCAAATACCACCACATCATACCAAAGATTCTTACCATATATGCAAACTCGCATCATTTTATTGTGTGTAATGTTCAATGGCGGGGGGAAGTTGGGGCAAGCCTCATGGGGCTAGCCCCTAACGAATATGACCATAGCCCATGAACTTGGTGGAAGCACCAGAGGGCTAAAATTTAATGGTGGAGTTTAAAACTTAAATGAGTTTAATTAACCACTAATCCATAATTAAATGTGCATAATCCATGTTTACCACAAAGTGTAGTTTAAAGCGCTAAACACACTTAATTAGAATGTGCATTTAATTAAATTAAACATGATTAGTTTGTTGGTTCGCCAAATCCAGTGGAACTGCTAGTTTAACTCCAGCTAATCAGATTTAGCTCTAGTTAGCTAACTTTAGGCCAGAAATTGTGAGAAATTTTGAAAATGCCATAACTTTTGGTGTTTTCGACCAAATCATGTGCAACAAGAGGCTAGATGACCATTATTGGGCATTCTGGATTCATTGGTGCAGGTTTCATGATCATAAAAGCATTGTAAGTATGTAATTTTTGAAATTTGAGCATAATATAGAGGCCCAAGTCATGGAAGCTAGACAAATGAGATGTAGCCCAAGAGGGGCGAACTTCTTCATTAAATTCCTATGTTGATGTGTTGTATGGTGATGTAATGAAATTTTATTTTCTGTTGTTCAGCCTTTATTTTATGTTAAATTTCTCATAAAATTAACATGGAAAACATTCATGAGACTCAATAACTTGCAAGAGGACTTGAATCCTTAAGCACACATATGAAATTTGTTTCAAATTATGAAAGAGGAATTAGATGAGCATTACTAACATCCTCCACTCAGATAATTTTTTGTGTCAGAGCTCTTGGTATTTAGGTTTTGTTGTGCAAGTAGGGATCTAATTGTTTGCAAGTTTGTGTCATGATTACAAGGTTAAAACTCAAAAGTGGAGAAGGAAAGTTGGTTGAAAGCCTTGCATTTAGTTCAAGAGGAAGAAGGGCAAGGTTTCCAAAGTCTTCAACACCATAACATCCTCAAGTTCAAGTTGAGTCTTTAGTGAGCATGTCTCATGAAGGAGAACCTACCATGAAAGAAGACGAGAGAGCAATAAGAAAGGAATTTTTTGATATGATTGAGATGGTTAATGTCCTCTATGAGGAGAGGAATTTAAAGATGCAAGGAGAAAGTTCAAGGCCTCTAATAGGAGAGATTTATTCAGGAGGAGGAGGCCATGGAGGTGGTAAGAAGCCACCATCCACTCCACCATCATCCTCACCACCATCTACACCTTCCTCTTCATCATCTTCCACTACCAAAAACCTACAATATGTTCATACACATACTTCAAAAGGAGCTGGTAAATCACCCTTACTTAAAATTGATGTCAAATTTGAGCCATCGATGTATAATGGCGAAGTGAAGGCAGAGAAGCTAGATAATTGGATTCGTCAATTGGCGGTGTTAGCGTAAATTCTTAATGCAATTGTACGAAAAGAACTCACTTTAGCTGTGTGTTAAAAACAACCCTAACAAAAAATATGATTTCTTAACTTCCTTAGATCTACAATAGATAGTCGACACAACTGTTACAAAAAACAAGATCTATGCAGTAAAAGTAGCTAAACATTTAAAAGAAACAAGATTTTCTCCATGCATCCAATGAACAAGACAAGATATAAAGAATTTTATATGTATTATAACACCTAGGAAGGGAAAAAAGAATGATGTTATCAATCCCCCTCAATGGGATGGGTTCTTGGTTGTCCTCAATGCTTCAGATCCATAATTATCTCTCTCTTAATGATGTTGAAAACCAAAATATGTTGAACTCTATGGGAGCTCAAGAAGAAAGAAAATACTAGCATGAATGAGAATGATCAAAGCGCGACAATGAAAGTGTTGAAAATGAATAATGAATGGAAAACCCTTCTATTTATATCAAAATATTGAGTTGTCCTTGATAATGGTGAATAGTAAACTATTATTAACCAAGATCTAGATCTAACCGCTTCAAATATTTTATTATATTTTTTTGGAGGGAAAAGGAATTTAAATTGTTTAAATACCTTTATTTAGAAATAATAAAAAAATAAATTATTTATTTATCATTTCAAGAATAGGGTTAAAGAATAATTTAACAAATAATGATTTATCTGATTATTTCTCATAATCAGGTTAAATATGACTAGGAATATTATTTAAATATTGGTTTGATTAATTATTCCTAGAGGAAAATAAAATAAATAAGGATTTATTTAGTCATTCCTCGTGTGGTTTCCTATTTGAACCAGAAATAAATTAATAAAATATGGTTTATTAAATTATTTCTTATAGTGAAAGCAATTTTACTGTGGTAAAATTGGTCTTACATGGTGTACTTCGATCCGTCTAATTGTAAATGGTTAGATGACCAAAAATTGGTGTAACAGTTTCCCCCCCAACGTGCGAGCGTTAGGAGCTAATTGCATGATCGAACTACATTGTAAGAACACAATCACTAGACACCGAAGGGGAGTGAGAAAGAGGGAGAGATGCATAGATGGAGTGAAGCGAGAGAGGACAATAACTGACGGGGTGAGACCTGCAAATGGTATAAGCCTCCTTTAATGTTTGGGTACCTGTTCTCAGTGAGGTGGGGAGGCATACATATGCCCACCGATATGACAAAGTACAAAGAATAATGGTGTGCCCATCAAAGTGGGAGTGAGTTATAAAGTACATGATAAATGGTACATGACATGCTGGCATAAAATGGGACAGACAAAAATATAATGGATCCCATATACATATTGCACCTAGGACAACAACTAGGACTGAATACAATAATATCTGAGTACATGAGACAAAATAACAACCAAAGAGGTTGTGATAAACATGAAAAGGCTCTGAAAATATGAATGGATTTTTTGAGTGATACATGCATGTTGGGTGGTGCAAGTGGCTGGAACCGAACTCATCAAATATGTGGAGCTCCATTTGAGGCTGTAGCATAATATGAGGTCGTCTAGGCACGTGGGGGGCTACCTGAAGGGCCACCCCCTCATGAGGTCTGAAACATCTCAAAAACACCTGGGAATTGTTGGGAAAATTTATTGGATCACCGAACAACCAAGTATATGAATCTCGATCATGCAATAAGGAGTTGAAGCTGAGCAGATGAGAAAAAATCAAGTCAAAGGGAAACAATGAGTCCCTTTGCCTGATTTGAGGCATCGAACAAGAATGGAAGTTGGAACCAAGGTACAACACCCTCTATACCTGTCTTCTGGAACGAATGTGGTGATGTTGACAGAAGGAGGTCCACTATAGGTGAGGCAATGAGGAAACCTCAACTAAGGCATGAGGGATCATAGTAAAGTGATTGATGGAATGACACCAGGGATGATGATCGAATAGGAGATACTGAGTAGCACACGAATGAATTCCCTTGTCAAAGCATAAAAATCATGGATGACCTGGCAACGACTGACTCGAATTTGGGGGGATCGGGGACAATGTGACTAGAGGAAAAAATGGGCGACACGAGAGAGGGACAAGGAAAAAATGGATGTAGTACTATACCAGGAAGCAAAGGAACTTAGGACAGACTCCATGAATGCGATGGTGAATCAATTCAGATGCTTTGAACAAGGGTGACACGATGAGGCTGCCACACAGAATAGGCCTGGTGGGGACCATAAAAGCATGAGAAAAATATGGCTACTCATGATGAAAATAGACATGCGCGTTGACAAGTATAAAGGAAAAGTGGTGCCCTATGTACAAGCAACGCAAGTGAATAATTCTGATTTTGAGAGGTGGTGAAGTGACCCTTCTTGGAAAAATGGCTTCTGGGTGAAGTATCAAATCACCAAAAAAAAAAAAGGATACCCATTTTAGAGCTCAGTGAGTGCTTTCCAACGGTGCTAACAGTTCATCAAACTGAGATATAGTTTGGTCACAATTGGCGAAAGAAAATTAGGGTTTTTCTTTTAATAGGCTGATTTCCCTCCAATTTGATTCATTTTCTGTTGGATTTGTGGTAATTTGGAGAGGAGGAGAAGGCACTAAATATTTCAGTGATCATAGTAGACAAAGCGACGATTAGAATCCAGATCTTTCAGTTTCAGGTTGGTGGTCTAACCCTACTCGACTTTTCTAGTGGTTTAGATTTTCAGATTATGTGTCCGGGGCCTAGGAACAAGACTCTGCCCATCCTCACGACCACCTCGCACTTCTTGGGTCCTTTACTATGGCTTGGTTCACAGTTTCTAGAGGGGAAAACTATGAGCTCGCAGGTACAGGGCTTGAAAAATGAGAGTTAGCCAAAACGTGGGTTTTGTCCTATTTCTAGCTGGGGACTAGGACTTGATGACTGGGATGAAATTTTTATTTATCTAAGCTCAAAAACATGTTGGGTTTGTGCACGTATGGAAAAGCTAAAGATCAACTATAGAGAGAGGGATTTTGATGCACTTCGTGCCGAGATCTACGGGGATCAGGTGGTCTGAGTCACACTTGCGAGGTACGGGGTTCTCAAGTTGGTTGAGAACCCATTGATGACGGCAGGGGTGCCTTTGCTATCTAGCATACTCAAATAATAGGACTTAGACAAGGAGGCCTTTATAGTGCAGGGGCACAAGATTGAGTTGACCATATAGGAGGATTTCTTGTTGACCAGATTCCTACCACTAGGGGTGGTCAGAAATATACATCTAGTGTTACCGTGAGGGTGGAACATATCAGAGTTCATGGAATTCCATTACAGACAAGATGTTCATGCTAAGGGAACGGCCATACAAATCAATGATCTACTGAGGTTAGAGACATGAGCTATCATCACAACAGTACTGTGGATCTTGGGAAACTAGGTGTTCCACCACATCACTGAAGGGTAGATGATGTTAGTTGAGATTGTAGTGAGTGGGACCTACTGTGGGTGGGACAAGATGATGTTGTTTTCAATAAAACAACGTCTGTTGTTATGAAAGTGACAAGTGAACCATGACTGTGCTATTGGCACAGTGTTGTGCTCATTCCTCTTCGAGAAGATCCCCACACTTCTGCCTCATGTACAAATTGAGGATGGGGGCCCAAGGGAGCCCAAGATGCGTCGTTAGGGGCAGCTACTATAGAGAGGAGTAGGCAGGGGATTCGGGTGGGTGTTCCGACTTGAATTCTTCTAAAAATTGGATCAGATGTTGTTGTATTATAGATGAATATCCATACATTCGTATGAACTTTAAGGGGGACTCTGACTTGCCACTTCTATCGAGTTGACCATAGGAACTAGAAAGTAATTTAAATTTTCTATATATTATGATGCATTTTAAGGATTTTAGAATATGTATGTGGCATTGATTCATTAATTCTGGTATGCATATATAGTATTGGTGAAGCCAAAAAGGTATATGGGATGACCCACAGTGCTAGGCGCTGAAGAGTGTAGTGGAGCTAGAGGAGACTAGGGACTTGATTATCAGGCTTTACTGGAGGATGTTTTCCGCAGGTGTGATTTGATGTTCACTGACGTAACTGAGTGTGAATGGCACGATATTGAGGAACAACACATTGAGGGATGTATAGGGCTATCCTTAGAGTGACAAGGGGTCATGTGGCGCATGGCGATGGTCGAACAAGTTGTGCAGGATCTGTGGGTTGCAGGAGTCAAGCCATTGGCTCGGGAAGCTCTAGATAGTGATTAGATGTAGGGGCATGTGGTTTCTCCAGTTTTGATTTTGCAACATGCTATGGGAATTTTGGATGTATTATACTAGTGGAGTCCAAAACATTTATGATTTTTTCGACACATATTATGGATATGCATATTTTATATATGACGAGAATATGGTTTGCCATTTGTTTCATGATTATTTTCTTGTGTTAAATGCATGTGTTAAGTGCCAATCTAAAACATTTTTTGAAATGCTATCTACATAGTGATTTTGGGCTCTAGTTACATGACCGAATGTAATATTTTCAAATTCATGGACTAAGAACTTCACTTGTAAATATATTTTAAAAAGGATATGGTTATTCACACTATACACACCATCCAATTGCATGACAAGAAGCAAGGAATCTAAAATAACATGAAGATGAAGGATGTAATGGTCAAGGGGATCAACTAAAAAACACATCACTACATCATATTCGGCCCGGTTGCTGGTGGTAGATCCAATTCATACACCATTGGAGAGGACTAACAAATGCATGGGGGTAAAAATGGCCCAAGATGCCGAGGCTAGATTTCGGGAGAAGCAACTTGCACCGTTGGCATAACCGATATACAGTGTGGATGGTGGATCCATCAGAAAGGCACGAGAAGAAAATAAATGAGATGATGATGAAAAAATGAAGCTGCCTAAATGCATGACAAAAATAAAACACACATCTTAATCGGAGATTCTTTGGGTAAAATATCTTAAGGTAGAGTGCATGCGAGGGTTAGGAAGGAGTTGGCCTTTGAAATCCTCTAGAAGGTATGCCTCCTTTCCCAAACCTTGAGTATCAATGTAATGGCCACAAGGTGTATGTGGATTGAATTCATGGGTTCAATGTAGTCTTTGGACTCCATAGCATATTGGTCATGGGACTGCTGTGGAAGGAATTACGCACGGTGGTGTGTATCATCCTAGGGAAAGTCAGGGGTGGTCATTGCTTCCATAATGACTTCATCAGAATAGAAGGTGGGGGGACTGACAGAAGAAATACCACATGTCGTGGCAGAGCTACCTGATGCATAATCATGACATATATGGTTCACATGAGCATCGCTACAAAGGGTAGAAGAAGATCTAGTAGATGAAACATCTATCGATGTTGAGCACACGGTAATCGCCAAAGGAGGTTCTGTCGAAACATAAAGAGATGCCCCGGAGGGGTCCTCCACCATGGATCTCATGGATGATGACAGATAGAGGATAGTGGTTGAAGGTTCTGTCATCTCGACATCTTAGGGAGGTATCACAATGGGTGTGGACATGTCCTCCGATTCTTCTGAAGCAGAACTCACATGTAGAGAAGTACATGATCCACTATGAGTGGCCTCTATTTGGTGAATAGCCTCAAGGGTGTCTCGAAAATCATTGAGACTGGGACAAAGATGAGAATAGTGGCCATAAATATCACACAAAGAACAAGGGTGGTTCATGTGCAATTATTTGATTTTCTTAGTTGAATCAGGTTAAGGTAACATGGACCTCTGGGATATCAGATTCATGAAACGTCTCATTGACCATGGGTTGTGTTGGGGTTCCTATGTTTTGGCAGGTTTGGCTCTACCAAAAGATAAGACAACATAAAAACCACTTTGGGACCTCAGGATATAGCCCTCCTGGGTCTAGAGAGGGATCTCTATATAAAGTAAAAGGTATATGTCTTTGAAGTTCAGTTTCAAGGTATTAGGCTAGTTATAAGGCACGGGGGTTGTTGTTTTGTTTCTTTGTTTGGTTGTTGGGAAACATGAAGGAAGGGTTCAATATAAGACAAAGGAGAGAAAATAAGGATTTTAGGCAAAGGAGGGATAATTCAGAGAACACTTGAGACCATTGGGCAATGGAGTCATAAAAGGGTTTACTTGCTATTCAGTATCTAAGGCTTTCAATTGGGGTAGTCATTTAAAACAAAGGATCTTTAAAGATGATAGTATGGTATGAAATGGTAAGGAATGAAGGTGAATGACAAGGAAACCTCCGAGGTGACCACTTAGGAAGTAGATCTAGGGACAGAGCATGCCTTAAACACCTATGATCTGACCCCTAAAGGCTAACCCTTTAGAGAATAAGAAACACTTAAGATTTAAACACAAAGGTGAAGCCTGAGATCAGAGAAAGGCTTTGAACTTTAATTTCTTTGAAATTAAACTTAAGGGAACCTAGAAAGGTTCAATTGATTTAAAAAGACCCTAGTGAGACAAAATCAACATTCTAAACTCCTAGTATCCCAATTCTTTCAATTAAAACCAGACAAGAACATCTAAGAACATATTCATAAATTCATACATCAGTTAGCAGTGAATAACAACTGCTACACTAGTTAAATTATATTGAATTAATTCTTAGATAGCACAATCAGTAGAAAACATCAAAGATAAGAAGAGCGGGAGAATTAGGGTACCATGCAAGGGTATATCCTAAGCCAGAATTCTGATTCTTACCAAAGAAATGAAATGTAATGAATTACAGAAGGAAAACAGAGACAAAGGAAGAACACATCACCGTTGCTTTAAATCAGGATCCAAAGAAATGTGCTTGTCATATTAAAGAGCAACACCAGTCATATACTACATTATCCAACAACTTGATATTCAGTCTAAAATCATCTCCTTAGCCTATTTTACAACTTTACACACATAACTATTTCTCAAGAGAAACAGCTTACAATTCATAGATATCCGATCTACAACCTTTACAATATGTTTCCTCATGAGTTTTATAGCTAAAGAGAGGCAAAGGAGGTAGATAGAAACTTAAATGAAACATTAAAATAGAATTAGTAAGAAGGGGCTCGAGGCCCATTTTGTCTTAATATCTATGCATTGATCTTCAGTACTCTTTGGATGAAAGAGTGGTCTTCGACAGGCTGATAGTAACTCATAGGTATATTCATTGATGTATTTTTTGGCTGTAGTACTCTGGTGATGAGAAACGACAGATAAATGTCTTTCAGGCCTGCCATACTTCATAACTAGTTCTCTGGCAACATTAGGACCTTTTGTCAGGGTGTATATCTTCTCAGGAACTCGATGTAGAATAAAAAACAATATGGGAACTTGTCCTTTCACGGGAAAGAACCTTCTGCTGATGTGAGACACTAATAATATTGTTTTCTGAGCTTTATGCCTCATTAGGTCTTTTATGTTAATCATAAGGTCTTCAATTTGGAACATTCACCCTTTAATCCTTGAATTAGAGCTTAAAATCTTCAATAACATGCTTTAAACCTCTTAATTCTTCACTGATACTCTTTGTTGCTTCTTTGACTGTCTCTATCTGTGGAAATGGAATTCTAATGGCACTGGATGGTTTTGAACTGAGTTAATACCCCTGATTTGGATAAAATATGCGTTTAAACCCCCTCAGGAGTCTTCCCTACAAATTCTGGCTCTGAAAAGCTTCCTCTACGCTATTGTGTCACTAATAGTGATGATGTAGAAAAGAACGGCTTTCACCGTATGTAACCCTGCACAAAGACACAAATAATGGTAAGAAATCCATGCGGGAGGGAGGATGGATGCTGTGGAAGACTTTGAGAATGGCAGCGCAGCAGAGATGAATGCGGTGGATGCAATGGAAAAAGACTGAAAAATGCTGTGAAATGGTGAAAAACTGATCTGATGGTGGCCTGATGAAGAAATGCTTCTGGACCATTAGATTAGATGGACTAATGATGATCGATGGCGGGGATTTGTTGGTGGAGTGGCTTAAGAAGGTCAGGCGGAATGAATAAACATTTTAATGTAAAACATTAAAGTTTACATTTTGGTGAGATACAAAGGAAATTGATGAAAATCATACGAAATGGGCTTTGAATGGTGGGACCATCATGGGTGGAGGGTGATTGATTATGGACCATTAGATCTCAGGAGGAGATCAACGGTTGAGATGGCACGATGAAACTCCATGGTAGCGCGATGAAAACAATGTGAACGAAGACGTGATGGAATGAGGGCCGTTGATCTGTACAGATCAATGGTCGAGATCTTTAGATAGGCTTTCGGAAACAAAAGTGGGAAAGTGGTTTTTATAAGAAAAGCCATTATTTTCGCGCAGCAAAAGGATGGTTTTGAAATTTTCCCAAAATCACACGATATGGTCTGCCGCTCGACACGTGGAAAAGTAAAACTACCCATATCGCGTGATTTAAAACTATTAAAACTCGGATGAAGAAAAAAAGCGATATGTATGTTGGTCGTTGGATCTGGGACTATGAGATCTAACGGTGATGGATGGAGCACGATATGGACAGTTTCACAGTCGGTAATGTGGGGACAAGCCAATGGTGGTTTTAATGTGGGCCGTCCGATCAGCGGAATGAACGGCTAAGATCTGAAGAGGGGAAACAAAGGCGGAGGGGCTGGTTAATGGTCGGGAGGAATCCTAACCATTGGATCCCAGGGGATCAACAGTGGAGATTTAAAGATGAGGCGGAGGCAGAAGGGCCAAATGAATGAGCAGGAGAAAGGTGGACCATTGGATCAAATAGGATGGAAGTCTACGATCTAACTGCACCAGAGGATGGCAGGGCCAAAAAATCTGATGGCTAGAACTTGCAATTACATGTGAACCATTGGATCGGCAGAAGATTGACAGTTGTGATTGGATCGGGGGGTGGCCAATCGGGGATGTGGGGGCAGAGTGAGATCAAATCCTGGTCGTTGGTTCTTGTGGATTCAACGGCTAGGATCCAATTGGGGATCGGCCAATCGGGGAGACGGAAAGTGGCACATTTTAAAATTTGCGATTGGCGATTGGGGTGGCGATGCGATGGCCATTGGATTTAAATTGGAATCAATAGTGGAGATCATAATTGGAGGTGTAATGGAGCGATGCGGTAAGGCATAGTGATATAAGCGCGGACCGTTAGATCTTATATAGATCAACGGTGGATATTTCACTCACATTCTAGAGACAAAAAAATTCTTGCATCGGAACTTTTCTATTAACAAAGGAAAAAGTGCCCTGACCAACCTTCCGATGCGATAAGTGCTCAAGGGATTAGTGCCTGGTCTTGGCATTGGGTTTCATGGAGGGGAAGTGGTTAGGGGCTGGGCCGAAAGGGGCTTAGCCTGTTATATGATAAGAAATGGGTTTTTGGCTTAAAAACAATGTTTTTTAAGGCTAAACAAGGGTTCTGGTAGGGGAATAAAGGGATTTTCTCACCAAATGAAGGGATTCACATGGTTTAAAAAGGGGAATTTTATGGTTTGGAAGACTTAGGAAGGGATTATGGGGTTAAAGGGGAAATTTGATAAGGGGAAAAAGGGGGTCAAAATAGGGAATTTGCAGGGATACAAGGGAGCAGATGTAGGCCTTTCTACGCATAATTTTTTTTTTTTTCACAGAGTGAGGATTTCTTGATGGAAACAATAGTGAAGATATTTTATAAGGCAAAGGGCACACAGAGGCTTCAAGAATGGTATGTTTTCAGAGGAAATGTATTTCTTGAAGGCTCAGAAAAATATTTAGCCACCTATTTGCTTTGTCAAAAAATTATAGGTGGCTAACAGTGGCTCCACATGGGGATGGCATCTTCTTGAAGATGTCAAGAACTTCATAAATATTCTTTGGGAAGTAGGCCAGATGCCTGATCTTTGAACCTTCCTTTCTTATTTGATTCAGTTGTTACAAATATGATGGATATTAATCAACAGAAAACATTCCCCAAAAAATCTACCTACCCATCCTACAGTTCTAACATTTTTTCTTCAAGGTGCATTTGAATTTGCAGACCTTCTTCATCATTTTTTTTATTGAAAGCAGAAACCACTAATCTAATTCTATCCTTATTCCTCCATGAGACCAGATTGAACAATTGGCCTCATAGCTTCTCTACCTAATCTAATATCTATTAGGATTAAACTGTCTAGCAGATTTCTTCTCTACATTCTACAACAGAAATTTAAAAACAATCAAACCAGGATTGGATAGTCTAGTTTGTTGTTGATCCATGCCATAAAGACAGCTGCACATGAACTGAAATTGCAGAAACTCAAAAACAAAATTTGAAGGCTTGAGAATTTGAAACTTTGAAGCATCCTTATT
The DNA here is from genome assembly GCA_034641835.2 of Pinus albicaulis. Classification (NCBI taxonomy): domain Eukaryota; kingdom Viridiplantae; phylum Streptophyta; class Pinopsida; order Pinales; family Pinaceae; genus Pinus; species Pinus albicaulis. The sequence continues at coordinate 891,327,140 of CM076581.1, forward strand.
TTCTTTGTGACTCAAGTTTTGAGCTTGTTAGAGTCACTTTCTTCTTCACTTCGGCTCTGGTTCTGGGCTTGTTAGAGCTGATTCTTCTTTCTTCTTTGCTGGTTCAAATTTTGGGCATATTAGAACCATCTTCTTTACTTCCTTTGGCTCAGGTTTTGATCATGTTAGAGCCAATATTTTGCACTCTAGAGGTTCAAGTTTTGAGCATGTCTGAACCTCTCTTTCTCTCTTTTTTGAGACATTTTCTCTTTTTCTTTGAAAGCAAAACATAGCAATGGAAATGAAAAATGTAATCTGGAAATCAACAGTAGTAATGCTTGAGCATCCTGCCATTGACAGGACCCCCAAACAGATCTGTACCATTTAGCTCTTGCAGAAAAAAGGCATTTAGACTAATGGTGGATTGGATGATGTAAGGACCCTACCACAAACTGTCAAATTTGACATGCTTTCCTTTGTCTTCTCTCCTAGAGTCCCACTTTAGAACCTTATCTCCAATTTTGAAGACACAAGCTTTTGTTCTTTTATCAAACAACTTCTTTATACTCTCATGCACTTTCAGAGCTCTGTTGTAGACCTATTCCCTTGTCTGCTAGAGATGTATTGTTTGATTTATCCTCCTTACCATGCTGTCCTCTTCTGTCTGAATCTCTTGGACTAGTTTAATCACTGGTACCCCTAGGCTGGTAGGAAACACTGCCTCTGTTCCATAAACAAGATAACATGGTGACATTCCAATGGATTTCTTTGTTGTCAACCTGTCAGCCCACAGAGCATGCACCAACTTGCTATGCCATGACTTTTTGTTCTCTTCAAGAAGCTTTTTGATAATGGTCACCAAGCTCTTATTTGATGATTCAGCTAACTGATTCCCTTGAGGGTAATAAGAAGTTGAATGATCGAGTGCTTTCTGATACCTGTGACAAAAATCAATCATTTTCTTGGATCCAAAAGCTGCAGCATTATCAGTGATTATAATTTTAGGGCAGCCAAACCTAGAGAGGATGTGATCTTCAAGGAATTTAATGATAATAGAATATGTGGCATTCCTAGAAGGGATGGCCTCTATCCATTTTGTGAAATAGTCTGTGGTTGTGAGAATCCATTTTTGTTGAGCAGAAGATGTAGGGTGTATTTCCCCTATGAAATCTAGGCCCCACTGTTGAAAGGGAGCTTCAACAGTTATAGGTTTTAATGGTAAAGGGAGGAGCTTCCTTTTGCACTCAAAAATCTAGCATTTATGGCAGGCAATTATCATCTTGTGGATGTCGTTGAAAAGTGTAGGCCAGTAATAGCTGGCTCTGAGTATTTTGTTAGCAGTGGCTTTCCAGTTTAAATGGCCTCCACACTCTCCTGCATGGAACTCATGTTTAATCCTCTCTGCTTCAGTTTCAGGCAAACATTTAAGCAACAAAACATTTTCATTTTTCCAGTATGAACATTCATTCAGTATGAAATAGTTTATGGCCTTTAACTTTAGGAATCTAGCCTTAGTATTTGATAAATCAGGAGGGGCATTGAGGTTTGTGAGTACATACAGGATATCAGAATACCAAGGAGATTTTTGAAATTTCTCTTCAACAGTAGGATCAAACAATTCTTCATGTTCATCCAAGGCACCCACCATGTTTATGTCAAGGGCTTGCAATTTATATTCAGCCATTAGTTGAGCCAAGCCCTGACCTTTGATTAGTCTTGTGGATTTTATTTCTAGGTCATACTCTAATATTACAGCAATCCATTTGCCCCTCTTTCCATCAGGATCCTGGGAAAAAATGTCTTTTACCACTATGTTTGGCACGTAGGCAATGATGTGAGAATGCAATATATACACCCTAAAGTCTTTCAAGGCCTTTACCAAGGCATAGGCCTATTTTTCCATTATGTTATATTTCAAGGGTGCATCCCTCAGAGCTTTGTTGAAGAAGGAAATGGGTTGTTCCTGCCCTTCTAGATTTTTCTGCAACAGAACTGCAACCACTGTATGCTAAGAGGAAAAGGAGAATATTAGGAAGTCTTTTGAGAAATTTGGGCTGATTAGGACAGGTGCCTGGGTGAGTGCAAGTTTAAATAACTCAAAATATTTTTTAGCCTCTACAGTCCACTTAACTCCTACATCCTTTTTCAGCATGTTTGTCATATCCCTGAGGTGCTCAGCTAAGTTGGGAATAAACCTCCTTAAGAAGTTAATTTTCCCAATAAAGGATTGTAATTCATTTATGTTTCTCGGGTGACTAATCTGAAGTATTCCATCAACTCTTTTCAGATCTATCTTAATTCCCTTTTCTAATATAATATGGCCAAGAAGCTTACCTTCTTGAAGCCCGAATACAGTCTTCTTGGGATTTAAAGATAGACTGAACCTTCTACATTTTTCAAAAACTCTTCTCAGATGTTTATGTCCTCCTCATCAGTTTTGAAATAGACTGTTATGTCATCTAGATAGATGACAATGAAGTGCCCTATTTCCTCCGAAAAGGCTATGTCCATTTCTCGTTGGAAGGTCACACCAACGTTCATTAGTCCAAAAGGAATTTTTACGTACATAAAAGTGCCCAATGGAGTGGTGAAAGTTGTCTTGAGTTGGTCTTCTGGGAGTACTAAAACTTGGTTATAGCCTGAAAACCATCTAACAGGGAGATCCTTTTGAGCCAACTACCCTCTGTAGGATGTGTTCCATCTTTGGTAAGGGGTAATTGTCTTTAAGTGAAGCTCTGTTAAGGTTCCTAAAATCGATGCATAGTTTGATCTCACCTGTCTTCTTTTTCACAACTACAAGGTTAGAAACCCAATCAGAGAACCTCACAGGCACTATAATTCCTTCCTCGTACATTTTCTTGATTTAATTTTCCACTAGAGGCATTTTTTTTGGGTTGATTCTACGCAGCTTCTGCCTAAAGGGTTTTTGGTTCTCTTTCAAAGGGATCTCGTGCTGGATGATCTTCGTGTCATAGGCTTTTAAGTCCTCGTAGCCCTAGGCAAACACATCGATGAACTCTTTAAATAAGTTAACATATTTCTTTTTCATGTTTGTGGGCAAGGACTTAGCCAGTTTAATCATCTTAGGCTTATCCTCGGTGCCTATGTTGCATTCCTTGACATCGGAGTATGAGTGTTCTATAGTGGCTTTCTTCGCTACGTCATTAAAATAAAAAAGGTCTTCTAAAGCAACCAGTCCTCTAGGTATATTCTTGTCTTTAGACTGCAACACCTCCATTTCCTCTTTTTTTTGCGTTCTTATACTCTTCGGTTTGAGTTCCAGGTTCTTTAGTTAACATGTTTATTTCTACATTATGGGGAAATCTTCCTTTATTGGGGGGCTCTTCACTCAAGTAGCTTTCATCAGATTCAAAGTCTGAATCAGAGAATTCAAACTCGTTCCCGCCAATCAGGAAATCCTCTATCTGCTTGTTGTCCTCAAAGACCCACCAATATTTTTCGTTATCTGGCACTGCAGGTCTATATTTTTTCTGAATGATGATTTGTTTGTCACTAGGTGCTTTATGATATGAACTATCAATGCAAGCTAATCCATTCACAATTATGTTCTAACTTCTAGGGACAAACACGAGTTCATACTCTACAAAGGTTTTCAATAAATCCATAGCATCATTTCTGTACGGTATCAATCTAGGGTGCTTCGCCATGTATTCTCTGTTCACTTTTTTTATGATTAACTTAGAGTCTCCATGTATAGCTATCCTTCAGGCTCCTAGTTTTTTCAATAGATTCAAACCTAGGATGAGAGCCTCATACTCTGCGATATTTTTTGTACATTTGAAGTCCAATCTGAAGGCATGACTCTCAACATGGTCACTCTCAGTGTTATGTAACCACACTCTTGCCCCTACATTCTTCCTAGTGCAAGACCCGTCGAAGTTCATTCTCCATAAGGGATGGTTTTCAGATTGACTATCAGCTTCATCCCTAATGCTGGGTTCACCATTATGTTGTATTATGGGATCTGCACTAGGCTGCAAAGTGTTTTTCTCTTCATGATGTGTATGGAGTTCATATTGGTGAGTAGTCAGCTGTTTGTAGTCTTGGTTTTGTTTATTATGAGTCTCTGATTCAGTACACTATCCAAAGGTTTCTTCTTCGTTTTCTTCTATGTCTAGAGTGGCCATGATGTTAAAGTCTATGGGCTCTACTCCATTTTTTGCATCTCTGTCTTCCAGCTCTGGCTCTTCTATGGATTCATCATTCCAAACGATAAAGGAGTCCAGATCTATGTGTACAGAGTATAGAGGTTAATTTTCAGGTTTTTCAGGGCTGCTCACCATAAACTTCATTTGTGCCTCTCTATACAGTCTCCTAAGCTGGCTAAAGACAGGGATTATGGCATATGACCCATCCATCTTCATTGTACCTTGCAACTTGGCTCCCCATGACCTTGATAGCAACATGTCATACTTAGGTGGCACATCTACCACCACAACATCCATAACCATGCATTTTGCTGGAATCTGGGTCAGGTTCACACAAAGGTCTTTGATTAGGCCAAGGCACTTCACTATGCTAGAGTCAAATGAATACAAATCCTTATAAGGTCGGGTTATCTCTAGGCCTAACTTCTCCATAACTACCTTAGGCATTAGGTTGTATGATGCCCCAGAGTCATGCATTGCATTGTGAAGGATATTGTCATGGATATTGAGGCTGATATAAAAAGGAGGTACTACCCCTTCCTGAAACTTCCCTTCTATCTTTGGACCAAATAGAAGGGCTGGTTGATCATCACTTAGATTGACAGTGTCACTGTTTTCACCTAGATTTAAAGCTTTCAAAATTTGGCCTTTATATACATCTTGAGTGGCCAACTCAAAGAGTGGGATAGAAATTTTAATTTTAGCAATCTCACTCTCTAAATTGAAATGAGATAGGCTCTTTGCAAGGCTCAGTTATGTTTTATTGGTCACTAGTTTATTTATAGAATCAGATTGATGATTCTCACTATATACAGTATTTGTAGCTGTTTTAGTGCTTCTAGTTTGTTGAATTTGTTTATCAATATTATGGCTGTCTTTTTCTTTGTTCTTATCAAAACTCTCAGCTACTGATTTGTTGCTTTCAGCAGTTGCTTTAGGAGTTTTCTCAGGCCTCTTCTTAATGCTAATCTCAGAAGATTTTTTTTTGGGAGTGTCTGAGCTCTTCTTGTTTCTAAGTTCCTACTGTTCTCTAACCTACATGATGGCATTTTCAAATCCCAGCCTATAATCCTCAGATTCAAACCTTTCCTCATCCCAATGGGAGTGTGAGGTTTGATTGTCTTCTATGGAATAGTTATGGATTGAGTTGTCTATTTCCACCATGTTTATTGTGGCTCCCTCAGACTCTTCTATTATCCCCTTATCTTCATCAAGGAAATTCTCTTGAAATGGGAGTATGACTTGTTGATCAGAGTCTCTCTGTCTGTTTGGGGGATTGTTTCTCCTAAAGTTCTAGTTTTGGTTTTGATTTTGGTTTATGTCCTGATTAATGACTATGACAACCATTTTCTCCACCATTTTCTCTAGCCTTTCCACGTTTTTGGCTAAACTATCAACTTTGGGATCAGATGTGGAAGCTGATGTGTCATCCCTATATGTTACCCTTTTCTCAGACCTCATTCTGGGTCTCTTTTCAATCAGGTTAGCTTCTACACTCACTGCTCCTTTTTGCATATCTTCCAATGTGTTGTAATCTCTCTCCCTGAGTTGGTAGGCCATGTCAGCATCAAAGCCTTCAGGATATTTCACTAAAGCCATTCCTTGGGGAGGTTTCATGTGTGGAGGAAGAGCGTTGTAAACACTGTTAAACCTTGTAGAATAGTCATGGACACTCTCTCCTACATTTATTTTAAGATTCTTGTATTCTGCTAAGATTTGGAGAGGGTTGGTCTTGACTTCCCATTTGTTCATGAAGGATTGATATAAATAGGGAAGATCATGGATACTATTAGGAGGTAGGCCTTTAAACCAATTCGTCACATCTCCTCCTAAACTCTGGGCAAATATTCTCATTTTGACTGTCTTATCATCTATTTATATATAGTCAAAGGAATCTTCCATCCTATCTACATGGTGTTGAGCTGTGGTAGACTCTTTTGTAGTGAAATGTGGGATTTGTGACTGATAATCATTGGGTAAAGGCACTAGAGGCTGTGGTAACACTAAGGGGGCACACCATGATGCCATGATGATGTTCTGAGGAGGTAAAGGATCAACTTGAGCAGCAGGTATGTGGATGATGGGAATACTAGGACCATCAACACTCTTTTGAGCTAATTTAGGGTGATAGAGCCCCAAGTTTTGAATGAAATGGATACCCGGAGGTGTAGATGGAGGGGTCTCTCTATCCCTAATATGTTTACCACTATGAGATGGTGAACCAGGTAGCTCAAGACATGACTGGTCTAGAGCACTGAACGACTTAGTTCTTGGTAAACTTCTTTGTGAGTCTAAGTCAAAAAGAGTGTCTGGTAGAGCTATAAAGTTTTCTAGTGTAGAGTTAGCTCTATGGATGTGTCTGGAAATAGTTGGCTTCCTAGGGGTGGGATATTTCCTAATAATGTTCTCAGGGTTGTCCAATATTTCAGATGGGTTTGGGTTAGGATAAGCTCTTGTATAGACTGTTCTTGAATCCAATATGTCTGTATCTTAACCAAGAAGCTTAATCCTGCTTGTTTCTTCCAATATGGCTAATGTTGTAATGAAGGCTGGTCTCCCAGTGGAGTATTGTGAAAACGAAGATAATCAGCAGGCCTACTGATCACCAGTGGAGTCTTTTAACCATTAAGGAACTATGGAGTCATGAGGTGGAAGGTCTAGGATGTCTTAGGAAGGTTTTATTGTCCACCACAGTGATTAACCACCAAAATCAGGCTACTATGGTCTACTTTGAGTTCTTAGGAGTGTTTAAAGGTGTGTTTTACTCAAAGCTCCCCAGTGGAGTCGCCATTATGTTAGAGATGAAAATGGGGCACAAGACCAGGTATTAACAGTTTAGGCACTCAAATTTGTCCCCAGTGGAGTAACCATTATGTTGGGGTTCCTATGTTTTGGCAGGTTTGGCTCTACCAAAAGATAAGACAACATCAAAACCACTTTGGGACCTCAGGATCTAGCCCTCCTGGGTCCAGAGAGGGATATCTCTATAAAGGCAAAGGTATATGTCTTTGAAGTTTAGTTTCAGGGTATTAGGCTAGTTATAATGCACGGGGGTTGTTGTTAAATGTTTCTTTGTTTGGTTGTTGGGAAACATGAAAGAAGGGTGCAATATAAGACAAAGGAGAGAAAAGAAGGCTTTTAGGCAAAGGATGGATAATTCAGAGAACACTCGAGTCCATTGGGCAATGGAGTCATAAAAGGGTTTACTTGCTATTCAGTATCCAAGGCTTTCAATTGGGCTAGTCATCTAAAACAGAGGATCTTTAAAGATGATAGTATGGTATGAAATGGTAAGGAATGAAGGTGAATGACAAAGAAACCTCTGAGGTGACCACTTAGGAAGTAGATCTAGGGATAGGGCATGCCTTAAACACCTATGATCCGACCCCTAAAGGCTAACTCTTCAGACAACAAGTAACACTTAAGATTTAAACACAAAGGTGAAGCCTGAGATCAGAGAAAGGCTTTGAATATTCAATGCTTCGACTTAAGGGAACTTATAAAGGTTCAATTGATTGAAAAAGACCCTAGTGAGATAGAATTAGCATTCTAAACTCCTAGTATCCCAATTATTTGAATTATAACCAGACAAGAACATTTAAGAATAGATTCATAAATTCATACATCAATTAGCAGTGAATAACATCTACTACACTGGTTAAATTATCTTGAATTAGTTCTCAGATAGCACAATCAGTAGAAAACATCAAAGATAAGAAGAACAGGAGAATTAGGGTACCATGCAAGGGTATATCCTAATCCAGATTTATGATTCTTACCAGAGAAATGAAATGTAATGAATTACATAAGGAAAACAGAGACAAAGGAAGAACACATCACAACTGCTTTAAATCAGGATCCAAAGAAATGTGCTTGTCATATTAAAGAGCAACACCAGTCATATACCACATTTTCCAACAGCTTGATATTCAGTTTGAAATCATCTCCTCGGCCTATTTTACAACTTTACACACAAAACTATATCTCAAGAGAAACAACTTACAATTCACAGATATCCGATCTACAACCTTTACGATGTGTTTCCTCATGAGTTTTATAGCTAAAGAGAGGAAAAAGAGGTAGATATAACCTTAAATGAAACATTAAAAAAGAAGTATCAAGAAGGGGCTCAAGGCCCATTCTGTCTTAATATCTATGCATTGATCTTCAGTACTCTTTGGATGAAAGAGTAGTCTTCGACAGGATGATAGTAACTCATAGGTATGTTCTTTGATGTAATTTTCAGTTGTAGTACTCTATAGTACTTTGGTGATGAGAAACGATAGATAATTGACTTTCAGGCCTGCCATACTACATAAGAAATGCTCTGGCAACATTAGGACCTTCTGTCAGGGTGTAGATCTTCTCAGGAACTCGATGTATAATAAAAAATAGTATGGGAAATTGTCCTTTCACGGGAAAGAACCTTCTGCTAATGTGAGACACTGATAAGATTGTTTTATGAGCTTTAGGCCTCATTAGGCCTTCTGTGTTAATCATAAGGTCTTCAATTTGGAACATTCACCCTTTAATCCTTGAATTAGAGCTTAAAATCTTCAATAACATGCTTTAAACCTCTTAATTATTCACTGATACTCTTTGCAGCTTCTGTGACTGTCTCATTCTGTGGAAATGGAGTTTTAATGGCGCTGTATGGTTTTGAATGGAGTTAATATCCCTGATTTAGACGAAATATGCGTTTAAACCCCCTCAGGAGTCTTCCCTGCAAATTATGGCTCTAAAAAGCTTCCTCTGCACTACTGTGTCACTAATAGTGACGATGCAGAAAAGAACGCCTTTCACCATCTGTAACCCTACACAAAGACAAAAACTATGTTAAGAAATCCATGCGGGAGGGAGGATGGATGCTGTGGAAGACTGTGAGAATGGCAGTGTAGCGGAGATGAATGTGGTGGATGTAGTGGAAAACGTCTAAAAAATGTTGTGAAATGGTGAAAAATTGATCTGATGGTGGCCTGATGAAGAAATTCTTCTGGACCGTTAGAATAGATGAATTAATGATGATCGATGGTGGGAATTTGATGGTGGAGTGGCTTAAGAAGGTTAGGCGGAACGAATAAACATTTTAATGTAAAACATTAAAGTTTACATTTTGGTGAGATACAAAGGAAATTGATGAAAATCATATGAAATGGCCTTTGAATGGTGGGACCAGCATGGGTGGAGGGCGATTGATTGTGGACCGTTAGATCTCAGGAGGAGATCAACGGTCAAGACGCCACAATGAAAATCCATGGTAGCGTGATGAAAATAATCTGAACAAAGACATGATGGAATGAGGGCCATTGTTCTGTACAGATCAAATGTTGAGATCTTTAGATAGGCTTTCGGGAACAAAAGTGGGAAGTGATTTTTAGAAGAAAAACGACTGTTTTCGCGTAGCAAAAGGATGGTTTTGAAAATTTCCCAAAATCACGTGATATGGTCCGCTGCTCGACACGTGGAAAAATAAAACCACCCATATCGCATGATTTAAAACTGTTAAAACTTAGATGAAGAAAAAATGCGATATGTATGCTAGCCCATGGATCTGGGACTATGAGATCTGATGATGATGGATGGAGTGTGATAAAGAAAGTTGCGCAGTCAGTAATTTGGGGACAGGCTAATGGTGGTTTTAATGTGGGCCATCCGATCAGTGGAATGAACGGCTAAGATCTGAAGAGGAGAAACAAAGGCAGAGGGGCTGGTTAATGGTCAAGAGGAATCCTGACCGTTGGATCCTAGGGGATCAACGGTGGAGATTTAAAGATGAGGTGGAGGAAGAATGGCTTAATGAATGAGAGGGAGAAAGGTGGACCATCAGATCAAATAGGATGGACCGCTACGATATAATTGCACCGGAGGATGGCAGGGCTAGAAACTCTGATGGCTAGAACTTGTGATTACATGTGAACCATTGGATCAACGGAAGATTGACGGTTATGATTGGATTGGGGGGTTGCCAATTAGAGACGCGGGGGCGGAGTGAGATCAAATCTTGGCCATTGGTTCTTGTGGATTCAACGGCCAGGATCCAATCAGGGATCGGCCAATCGGGGAGATAGAAAGTGGCACATTTTAAAATTTGTAATTGGCGATTGGGGAGGCGGTGTGATGGCCGTTGGATTTAAATTGGAATCAACGACGAAGATCGTAATCAAAGGTGTAATAGAGGGATGCAGTAAGGCACGGTGATATAAGTTCGAACCATTATATCTTATATAGATCAATGGTGGATATTGCACCTGCGTTCCATAGACAAAAAACTTCTCGCATCGGAACTGTTCTATTAACAAAGGAAAAAGTGCCCTGACCAACCTTCTGATGCGATAAGTGCTCACGGGCTTAGCGCCTAGTCTTGGCGATGGGTTTCATGGAGGGGAAGTGGTTAGTGGCTGGGCTAAAAGGGGCTTAGCCTGTTATATGATAAGAAATGGGTTTTTGGCTTTAAAATAATGTTTTTTAAGGCTAAACAAGGGTTACGGTAGGGGAATAAAGGGATTTTCTCACCAAATGAAGGGATTCACATGGTTTAAAAAGGGGAATTTTATGGTTTAGAATACTTAGGAAGGGATTTTGAGGGTGAAAGGGGAAATTTTAGAAGTGGAAAAAAGGGGTCAAAATAGGGAATTTGCAGGGATACAAGGGAGCAGATGTAGGCCTTTCTGAGCATAATTTTTTTTTTCCATAGACAGTGAGGATTTATTGATGGAAACAGAAGTGAAGATATTTTCTAAGGAAAAGGGCACACAGAGGCTTGAAAAATGATATGGTTTCAGAGGTAATTTATTTCTTGAAGGCTCAGAAAAATATTTAGCCACCTGTTTGCTCTGTCAAAAAATTATAGGTGGCTAACAGGTTGGAGAAGAGGAAGCTCAGGAAAATTATGGGTAGCATGCCCAACAACATCACAGAAAGCACACAAAGGTGTCTAATTTGAAGGTTTAAGAGGAGTAGGAGTTTTTTTGGGGGGCTTGTCCTTATGTTCCTTATTTTTAGCTTTTCACTCCTCACCAGATGCTTTCGCAATAGGAGTAGATTCCTGTTGAGGTGGCTGAGGCACAAAAGCAAAGGGAGGGGTCATAATAAATAGTTGCACGGGGGTCAAAGAGGTATAAGGTTTGAGTTGACCAGGTGAAATGTTGGCTAGGGGATCGATGTACTAGAATGCGATCCCAGGGTCAAATTTTGAAGGCTCAATGTAGCCATAACAGGCACCGAAAAAACTCCAGAAGGAGAAGCGAGAAATAGTCTCTGACACGAAGGGTAATGGCCTTGTGGAATGGATCCTAAATGGTTAAGACTAGGGTGAATCATTCCTTGTTTAAAAGGGTTAGAAGAGACATCATCAGAGCAAGAAGGTCCTTGAGGAGAAGAACCTGAAGGCTCCATTGAGTGACCAACAGCTGGTTGCGAAGTTTTTGGCTGTTGGCTGGTTGAACTAGACCACTTTTGGCTAGCGCGAGATGATTTCATCATGCAAACATTCAACAAGCTGGGTTGAAGGATAAGAGGGGGGTGACTAGGGAATGAACCAAGTAAGGTGGAATCTTTATAAACTCCTGGCGAAACACTGGTGAGAGGTGCAATTGATTTCTTATCAGCCACTGAGATATGATAGACTCGAGGGAAGTCTAAGACTTCGGTTCGTAATATGTCAACTAATCGATGGTGATGATATTTCCATTATAAGGAAAGCACATATTACAGTTAACCGTAGATGGGACAACAAACATTGCATAGGTATAGCTACGACCCAAGAGGATATTTTAATCTAAGGTGGCATCAATGAATTCAATGTCAACAAAAACAATCTTACCTGCAATAGTGACATGACAATTGTGGTACATGCCAAGGGGTTGAAAATGGTGACCGTTCGAAGCACAAAAAGTCATTATATATGGGGCTAAGTTGAGTGATCCTATTTTATTCCAAATAGAGGCGGACATCACACATGTGGATGCGCCCTCGTGAACTATACATCGCGAAACATTGGCATTACAGATCTTGACTAGTATTTGGAAGGAAATGGATGAAGGTAAAGGGTAGTGTTCTGATTTGTCAACATCAAATATGATCATACAATCATCTGAAGGATCCAAAATGCCCAAAGAAGATAGCATAGATTTTCATTGAGATGGGCACGACTAGAGGACTTCCAGCGTTGACATGGAAGTAGGAGATTGTGCCAAGTCATCTACTATGTTGTAGGTGTGGCTGGCTTTGGCAGAAGTATCATTTCAACATAATGGCCCTTTGGGGATCTTGTGAATGACCTCTGCTCGAGGCTGAGGGACATGTAAGGGAGAATTGGGTGTTGAAATGGACTCTCTAGAAACTTTGGTTTGGGACTCAGTCACAGATGTAGCGGGTTGATTTTCATATTGGTGCGACCAGGTCTGAAGGTTGACATCAGCGGTATTGACCTCTTCAGACTTCATCATGAAAATCTGGTACTCAGGTGTACCAGACTATAAAGTTTGAGGGGCAACCTAACCTTTAGGGGTTTGGATAGCAACATATACTTGCTGAGGGAAAGGATTAGTGAACACAACTGGTTGAGCTGATGCAGTATTTGGAGGAGTCGAAGCAGTGGATTGTTGTCCTCTAGATGTTGTTTGTGCTTCCCACAACTGGTGCATCTAGGTTAAAAGAGTAAAATCATGCATATAATGGCCATGGACACCACAAAAATAACAAGGCTTGTTCATACGAAGAGGCATGTTCTGCTTAGTCTTATTGTCCTATTGTTGGTTTGTAGCGTTAGGCTGGTTCTCTTAGGGTGTGTTTGGTTGATTAACTTGGAAACCTTGATTACCCTGCATTGGTTGATTTTGGTTGCCTTTTCTCTTTTCTTGTAATTAGGAGGATTAGTCACACTCTGCTACACATACACCTAACCTTACGGGGGAGGTGGCTACTGTGGTGGAGGTTGAGAAGGCATAGGAGGCTAGGGTGATGGTGTCGAAGGATAGAAAGGAGGCTATAGATAAGGATAGAAAGGAGGCTGGGAAACATTTGGGTAAGCAAGTTGAGCAACAACTGGCCCTTGCATCTACTAATGTAGTTGGGAAAATGAGTAAGGCATTATTTTTCCTAGATACATGCTTCCGAGATGAGGATAAGTGTTGGAGGAGCTGGTCCCTCCCTAAGGCAAACCATAATCCATGGAAGGATGAGTATATAGATGTGAAATAGATCCAATGATACTGCTGGTGGCATGAAATGCCCCAGATGTGTTGGCACCACCAGGTCTAGGAAGATCTGGTAAAACGATATAAACATAACTTGGTTGGGCATAGATCAAGTCATATTTGAATGCGCCTTGGAGAGATTCTTCTTCTTTTTGAGGAAATGGAGATGCAACATCTTTACCAATAGAAGTTAAAATAATTATGAGAAACCAATACATATAGACACGGTCGTGGAATGTAGGAGCTCGACACAAGATCCTTCTTCTACACCATTCTTGGACATGGTCAGAAAGGCGGGTGGGAGAAGTTTGACAGAATTGTTGAGATTCAACAAGATGATGATTTTAGTGAAAATTAAGCACCTACACTAGGTGGGCCCCGCAGGCTAATTTTAGGTGTATGTCTATTTTTAGAATGGTGAGAAAATTCTATTTATAGTGGGAGTCTATTTATATATGGTTGAGAAAATTCTATGCATGGACGGGGTTGTATTTTTGGAATTCATGTGCTAAGTCTGTTCGTAGATCGCATGTCTAAAAATAGAATGCATGTCGATTATTATTATCTCTTAATAATAATTAGACAATAAATAATAATCTATTCTCTTGAAGCACTTGATTTCAGTAAACTAATGTAGAAAACTAGTTGATTGAAAGAATTACGAGTTCTAAGGTTGGTTGGTGGGACATGCAAGTGGAATTCGTTGTAACTGATTAATACAAAGTTGTAACAAAGTTGGATGTATAGTTATGTGAGTTGTAAAGTAGTTTAACACAGTTAAGTGAGTTAAACTCAGTTGTGCTAGTTGTAACTAGTTGTAAGTAAAGATACACTAGTGAGAGATCAGTGAATTAAATATTAAATTAATTCACATGGAGTGATCTGACATGCAACTGAAGATTTACTACTGTTAACTACATGCATGTCAAGTCCAATGGAGACCTAGTTGAGAGATAGGTGAAAAGGACAATTTGACTATCAGTTATGACATTAGTGAGTGCACACTTGCAACCAAACACACATTGGTGATTCCAATGAGGATTGCACAGTCAAGGAAAGGCAAGTTCGAATTCATTCAGGGATTTTCATCAACAAGGATTGTGCAGTGGAGGCAGGCTATCAGGAGGTAGTAAATTAGCGCATGTATTTGCCAATTTTTGTATGACAATGTGAGACGATTGTATATTGTACAGAGAGATCTTGGATTAGAGTTTTGTATGAGATTGTTTCATGATCCATGATATATACATAGTATATGGTAGTGGGTTTTTTAGCTTTATGCTTTCCCGGTAAAAACATCTGTGTTATGTGTGATTGATCTTTCTTCATGTGTTTGCAATTGGGGATTAAATTTCTGCAAAGATTTAAGTAGAAGGATTTTTTATTTAACAGTGGCATATAATTGTTAGATCAGGAGATTCTAGGCAATACATAATTGTATTAAAATTTACACATGGTATCGGAGTAGATAATATTGCAATATTAAAGAAGTAGCTGAGTTTTTTGGTGGAAACAATTTGAATTTGCTGCAAGAATTTCTTGGTGCGACAGTTAAGTAAAAATCAAAATAGATTTCAATGGTTTGCAGTTAGAGTATGCACTCGAGGGTAGCTCGAACTAAATTTCATGGAAGGAAAGGATGGAAGTGGTGCTTGAAGACAATGGCTTGAAGGAATTCATCGACAGTGACGTTCCTAAGCCCACTTCGACAGATGTTGCATTACTTAACACTTGGAAAAAGCAAGTAGTGAAGACAAGAAGGATTCTGTTGGAAGGTGTGTGAGACCATATTGTCTCAAGCCTTCATGGGAAATCCACTCCATTTGTGATGTGGAAGGCTTTGACGGATCTTTTCCAAAGCAGCAACGACCATAGGGAATTGGCACTAAATTATAAACTCAGAAAGATCAACATGGAGAAGGGCGACAATATTCCTAAGTATCTCACAAAGTTTGTCCAATGTCAGGATGAAATGGGGAGTGTGGGAATCATGGTTGTTGATGAAGATTTGGTGAGCTTGGATCTCTTGGGACTTCTTAAGAGTTGGCACAGTTATCAAAACTCTGTTAACAGATGAGAAAAATTTCCGAATTGGGAACAACTGTGGTTGGATCTAGTGCAGGAGGAGTTCGGGAAGAATACCAGAGATGGCTCTTCATCAAAGCATGATGATGAAGAGGATTTTGATTTGGCTTCCAAGGCAAGGAAAGGGAAGGGGAAAAAATCCCATTCAAAATCTGAGTCTAAAGGCAAGAAGCTGGATTTGTCCAAGGTGAAGTGTTTTCACTGTCACGAACATGGGCATCTCTGCACTAACTGCCCACAGAAAAAGAAGAACAAGAAGGTTGCTAGAGCTGCAATTGGTGAGGCTCTTGCCTTGAAATTTGAACTTGATTTCTCTTTGATCGCATGCATGGTTTCAAGCACAATGGGATTCGTGTGGTATATTGATAGTGGTGCTTCATTCCACATGACAGGAGATAAGGAGCTTTTCAGTGAATTGGAGGAGAAAGATATCCAAATGAATATAGAGATGGGTGACAATGGACAACATGGTGCGACCGAAATTGGTACCATTACCTTTGAGAGGGAGTCAGGTAATCCATTTCAATTGAAAGATGTTATGCATGTTCCAATTCTGAAGAAAAACTTGGTGTCAGTCGTGATGTTGGAGGACAGAGGTTATGACGTTGTTTTCAGCGATGGAAAATCTTTCCTCCGACATAAAACAATGGGTCAAACCAAGAGGATATGGATTTGAGCAAAGAATATCTACAAGCTGGAGGTATATGGCTGCGTTGCAATGGTGGGCAAAGAAGAAGAATTTGTGAGTCGGGATGGGGGAAATTATGGCATAGGTGATTGGGCCATCTTCACCATGGCACCCTGAAAATTTTGCAGCAGATTTCTACTGGACTTCCCAAGGGTACAATTGTGCAGTTAGATCAGTGCAAGGGATGTACTATGGGTAATTTTGTAAATTCCACCTTTCATGAAAAGGAGAACCATGATTCGGTTATCCTGGAGAGAGTTCACATAGACGTGTGTGGACTATTCTCGGTTGCTTCAAAAGAAAAATACAGGTATTATGTTATTTTTGTTGATTAATTTTCTCATAAATGTTGGATCTTCTTCATGCAAAATAAGGATCAAACCTTCTCAAAGTTCTGTGAGTTTAAGGCATTGGTTGAGAAAGATTCGGTGAAGCAATTGAAGGCTCCATTGAGCGATAATGGTGGAGAATATATCTTGAACGATTTCAAAGATTTTTGTAGCAAAGAATAAATTCAGAGAGAACTCATAGCACCTCATAACCGATGGAAAAATGGGTTTGCAGAGAGGAATAATAGAACAATCATGGGTGTTGCACGAGAGACGCTGCATGATCAGGGCCTACCAATTCAATTATGGGCGGAAGCATGCAACAATACGGTTTATGTGGAAAACCGTTGTCCTCATAGAGTGCTTGGCATGAGTACACTTGAAGAAGCTTTTACTGGTAAGAAGCTAGATGTTTCTCACTTTAAGATTTTTTGCTCATTTGTTTATGTGCATGTGACCAAGAGCACCAGGAAGAAGCTAGAGTTGATTGCTAAAGTTGGGATATTTGTGGGGTACACAAAAACACCCCATAATTATCGTGTGTATTTTCCAAACAGTCGAATGAATGTGGTGCAACGAGATATAAAATTCAATGAGGAGAAAGCCATGAAGTTGTCGCTTGAGAGGGAGCTAGACTTACATGTATAGGAGGAACTTTTGGTTCCCAAATATGAGTCTATAGATGTGGATCAGCCATAGGAGGAGGTTCATGGAGTGGAGGAGTCCACTCATGCAGAGCCAAACATCAGAATTGGCAGAAGGCATACCACAGAAGCTGAGAGGCTAAAGCTTGATGTGGCACAGAATGTAGGAGTCCCTACTTCACAATGCAGACAGAGACAGTATCCTGACCGATTCAATGGATACATGGATCTCATGAGAAAATGTATTGTGATTGATCCATATTCATTTCAGGAAGTAATGCAAGAGCCCACATGGGTAGATGAAATGGTGGAGGAGTATGACTCCATTGTCAAAATTAGTGCTTGGAAAATTGTTCAAAGGTCGGTTGATAAATTATTGGTAGGTTCGAAATGGATCTATAAGGTAAAGCAACCTGCTGATGGGAGTGTTGAGAAATACAAGGCCATATTTGTGGCCTAGCACTTCTCACAGATTGAGGAGACTGATTATGAAGAAACCTTTGCACCTGTCACATGATACTATTCCATAAGGACCATCCTTGCTCTCTCAGCGCAGATGGTTTGGCACATTCATCAGATGGATGTGAAGACTGTGTTCCTTAATGGGATCATTGAGGAAGAAGTGTACATTGAGCAGCCTAAAGGATTTGAGATCTTCAGCAGTGAGTCGCATGTGTGCAGACTCAAAAGAGCGTTGTATGGGCTGAAGCAAGCACCCCGTGCTTGGTACACTCGGATCGACAGCTATTTCACTGGACTTGGCTTCACCAAGAGTGAGGCGGATGAAAACCTATACCAAATTGTGGTGGAGGGTAAGAATTTAATCATTTTTCTTTATGTTGATGATTTAATACTGACTGGTGATGAGTAGTTGATACACTCATGCAAGGAGGACCTTGTAAAGGAGTTTGAGATGAAGGATATGGGCCTCCTTCACTATTTCCTCGAATTGGAAATATGGTAGCGAGAAGGTGAAATTTTTGTGTCTCAAGGAAAGTATGCAAGGGATATACTGGGTAAGTTTCACATGGAGAGGTGCAAACCCATGGATACTCCTCTTCTAGGAAATTGGAGGAAAGAGGAAGCTACATATAGAGAGGTAGTGGATGCTACTTTCTATCAATAGTTGGTGGGTTCGCTCATGTATTTAGTTAATACAAGACCAGGCATATGCTATGTAGTGAAACAACTTAGTCAAGAGATGGTTAAGCCTAGCAAGCTATTTTGGAAGGCGGGAAAGCATGTCCTGAGATATCTCGGGGGCACAATTGAGTATGGATTATGGTACAGACAGGCAAATGAGGTGAAGTTGCATGGCTTCACGGATGTAGATTGGGCGGGCAGCCCAACAGATAGAAAGAGAACATTAGACAGGGTCTTCAGTATCCGATGTATAGATATTTCTTGGTACAGTAGGAAACATAGATCCGTGGCACTCAGTTCAACAAAAACTGAATAAATGGCAGCAAGTCAAGCTGCATGTGAGGCTATCTAGATGAGGAAGATTCTAGTTGGTTTGTTTGGTTCTCATTTAGATCCTACAATGATTCATTGTGATAATCAGAGTTTCATTAAACTCTCAATTAATCCTATGTTTCAAGATAGATCTAAGCATGTAGATATCCGGTATCATCATATCAGAGATTGTGTGTAGCAGAAGATCATGTTGCTTTAGTACATTCCTACAAAAGATTAGGATACAGATATTCTGACGAAGGCAATCACCAGGAGAAAATTCGAATACCATAGAGACAGGATTGGGGTAAAGGATAATTAGTTTCTTATTGAGAGGGAGTGTTGAGATTCAACAAGATGATGATCCTAGTGAAAATTAAGCATCTACACTAGGTGGGGCCTGCATGCTATTTTTAGGTGTATGTCTATTTTTAGAATGGTGAGAAAATTCTATTTATAGCAGGAGCCTATTTATAGATGGTTGAGAAAATTATATTTATGGATGGGGTTATATTTTTGGAATGCATGTAACAAGTCTGTTCATAGAACACATTTCTAAAAATATAATGCATGTCCATTATTATTATCTCTTAATAACAATTAGAAAATAAATAATAATCTATTCTCTTGAAGCACTTGATTTCAGCTAACTGATGTGGAAAATGAGTTGACTGATGGAATTACGAGTTCTAAATTTGGTTGGTTGGACATGCAAATGGACTTCGTTGTAACTGAGTGATACAAATTTGTAACAAATTTGGATGTGTATTTATGTGAGTTGTAAAATAATTTAACTCAGTTAAGTGAGTTAAACTCAGTTGCGCTAGTTGTAACTAAATATACATTAGTCAGAGATCAATGAATTAAATATTAAATTAACTCACATGGAGTGATCTCACATGCAACTGAATATTTACTATTTTTAACTACATGCATGTCAGATCCAGTGGAGACCTAGTTGAGAGATAGGTGAAAGGGATAGTTTCACTATTAGTTGTGACATTAGTGGGTGCACACTTGCAGCCAAACACACATTGGACATTCCAACAAGGATTGTATAGTCAAGGCAAGGCAGGATCAAATTCATTCAGGGATTGTGATCAACAAGGATTACGCAATGGAGGCATGCTATCAAGAGGTAGTAATTTGGCGCATGTATTTGCCAATTTTTGTATGACAGTGTGAGACAATTGTATATTTTACTGAGATCTCTTAGATTAGATTTTTGTATGAGATTGTTTCATGATCCATGATATATACACAATATATGATAGTGGGGTTTTTAGCTTTATGCTTTCCCGGTGAAAACAACTGTGTTATGTGTGATTGATATTTCTTCATGTGTTTCCAATTGGTGATTAAATTTCCACTAAGATTTAAGTATAAGGATTATGTATTTAAAGTGGCATATAATTTTTAGGTCAAGAGAATCCAAGAAATACATAATTGTATTAAAATTTCTACAGGAATGTGGTCAAAATCTCGGTACCCGTATCATAGCGGAGAGGTAGTTGAAAGTAGGAAAAAATGCTTTAGCAAGAGTCACAAAATTGGAATGAGAGGTAGAGGCCTTGTCGAAATACCACTTTGCAGCTTCTCCAGTGACCGTACGTTGGAATAACTGAAGGCGGATGGAGTCATCAATGATAGAATTGGATGAAAACCACATGCGAAAGGAGTGAACATGATTGGTGGAGTCTTCTACAATGTTTCCTTCAAACATAGGAATGTCTGAAGGAAGCTAGTTGGCATAGCAGTCCAACTTGTATCGTGGAGTATAGGGTCGTTAATTAACAAGCTAAAATCAGGAAGGATTAAACCTACCATAAAATGTAGCAAAGGAGTAGTCATAATGGTTTCAGTAGTGACTAGAGCGTTAGGTATGGGGCCACCACCAACTTGAGAACCAGCACCTACATTGGCGCTTGACATGGTGACAAAATGAGGTGGATGAGAACCGGGTTTAGATTGAGAGGAAGAACCCAATGGACCAGAATCATAGTTGGTATGGGGACCCGACGAAGGACTAACTCAGAGTCTACGTAGTGGAGTAAGTATTCCTAATGGAAATTGAGGATTAAGGCCTTGTAGTCTTTGAGTTAAACATTGTGGTGGCACAATGATGGAAAGTCACAAATGACACAAAAATATGGAAAGGTGATAATCAAAGGCACAATGAGGTAGATAAATTAATTATGATGTTTATGTCACAGCTTGGTGGTGTAAACCAAGCACTCTTTGCTTTAGGTGTGCGTGTGTGAAAATCGAGTGTTAATTTTAACTAAGCCCAAGTGGTTTTATAAAGTAAAATAATTTTTTTGAAGTATTGTAAATAAAATTGAAAAGATAGTAAAATAAACAACTACACATGTATAAATTCAACCCAAAAGAAGGCTTCCCAAACAACTAGTCTAAAATGCGGGAGAATTGACTCAAAACACACAAGACGACCAAAATATCTAAGTTCTAATGTACAAGGATCTAATGACTTAGATCTAATTTGAGAAGGTGCAGAAAACAACAAGAAACCAGAAGGGAAAACAACTGCAAAATGGGAGGCGGCAGGTTAAAACCCTAGGGGAAAGAAGGGAAACCTAAGGGAGAGAAAAAAAAAATCAAGAGGGGGTTTTGGATGGAATAATAAGTGATAAAAAGGGACCTAAAAGAAGGATAGATCAGACCCTAAACAATTGTTGAAAGTGCTACAAAATCTCAGACTACCTACTTATCTAAACCCATCCTAGAAAGGTGGAAGTGTATTGAAACCCTAAGGGGCTTGCTCCTACTTCATGGAGAAAAACTGAGCATATCTAGGCCTAATACAGGTTGAGATATAGGATAGACAACCCTGAACAGTTCTTGTGACAAACCTTGACTTCCATAGAGAAAACTCAGAAAAAAGTTACAACTCGCTAGTACTGACCTGTAAACTGTGGAAATTGCAGTTGCTGGGATGATAGCTGCAATTTTAGGTATAAATCACAGTTTTTGGGCCAAAAAGTGTGAGTTCTAGATTCAGGATCTTCGGGCAGCAAGTTGCAGAAATTTTTTCCATTTCTGGCACGACTAATACCTACTACTTGCGGAAAATACCTGAAAACACACAAAAGTTAGAACTTTTTACTGTTTCATGGCACAAAACGTAAGAAACAACATCAAGAGACTAAAAATAGCTAAAGAAAATCTGTAAGTACAGAAGTTGTTGGTCACATAGGAATATGAATTACAAAGTGGAGTCGCCATTTGTTAGCCTAAATTCTTATTGCAAGTGTACGAAAAGAGCTTACTTTAGTTTTGTGTGACAAACAACCCTAACAACAAACATGGATGCTTAACTTCCTTAGATCTGTAATGGATAATCGAACCAAAGGTTGCAAAAACCCAGATCTCTGCAGTAAAAGAAGTTAAATAGTAAAAATAAATAAGATTTTCTCCATGCATCCAAAGGAGAAGACAAGATATAAAGAGTTTTGTATGTATTATAACACTTGGGAAGGGAACAAAGGATGATGTTACCACTCCCCCTATTGAATCCTTAGTTAAACTGAGATGGGGGCGGTGAATCAGTTTAATGCATTCATGATATTTTACAACTTTTCATTAAGCTTATTTACAACTTAACTTATGATCAACTTTGTATGTGAACAATCTTTATAAGTGAGCAGCAAGTATTAAGGTAATGTGACAACAAACTTATTATGAGAGTAGCAAGTATTAAGCAAATTGAATGGACCATATCAACATATGAGCATCACACACAGAGAAAACAGATATAAGTGGAAACCCATAAAGGGAGAAAACCACATCTTATTATTGTTGTGATGCAAAGGCAAGCTCAAACTCCCTCTCACCACTGATTTTCTATAGGCGCCAACCTACAGGAGGCTCCAACCTCAATTCTGCAAGCTACTACTTGCAAGGAAGCTCCAACTTCCTTCAATTTTCTATAGGTACCAACCTACAGGAGGCTCCAACCTTAGTCAGCTACAACTGACATCTATCAAGCTACAACTTGATAGGGAAGCTCCAACTTCCTCATTCTATCAAAAGAAAAACATTTGCTGATTTACCTTGGATATCAGCTCTGTTTTGTACCTTCTTTTGTGCTGCCCTCCAGTCTTCAAATTTGTCTTATAGCATCTCTTTCTACTCCTCCTTCTTCTAATCTTCTTTTCCTCAATTCATCATCCTCTGCATTCTCTAACCTCTCTATGCATATCACTGTGATATCATTTATACAATTTGCCTCATAACTATTCGTATTCCATAGGGAATTCAAAGTGAATAGCCCTGACTCTTCGCCTTCTGCCTCCTTACTTATTTATCTAGCTCATTCAGAAAACTACAACAATTCATACAACTTTCAGTTTTATAGTGGAGTTTTGTTTCCTATGGAGACTTGCCAGTGCATCACAAACAATATAAACCAATTAAAACATTTACATTTAGTTACAGTGTGAATTCCAACTCAACCCATTCAACCTTTTGGATAAATGCATGTTGTCTTTTCTGCAGCTGTCTCTGTCTTTTTCCTCTCTGTATGCTTTTCTGTTCACTGCTGTTGCGTAACTCCTGCATATATTTAACTGTGCTTTTTATATAACACAAGTCAAATCTCAGTGTAATAATAAAGGAATTTTTAACATATAAACTGCCCTTTCTATATAACGCAAATGCCTCTTGGAGATATAATAATAATAGACCCTTTAATATATAAAATTCCTTTTTGGTCCCACTAATCGATCTTTTCTTATGCTCCGATGCGATTACACCTCTTGCGATGGTTCTGATGCGATTGATCGCAATTGGAACTTTCAATGGTATGTTCTGATGTTCTTCTTTACTCTGATGCGATGGTTCACTTTTCACTTGCACTTCACTGCGCCGATACGATTAGCAAAGGCCCCACCATGTAATCAAATGACTCATATCCGCCGTCCATACTTCAGCAAATCCGACGACTATCATCTGATCGCTCAATCGCAATCAGAACTTTCAATTTGTTTGTCACTCTTTCACCTCCGATGCAATGGTTCACTGTGCTGCACTTTAAGCCAGAACTCAAACACATATGAGTCACCATTTATAACATATTGGGTCCACTTCTTTATCGCAATCGCAATCGGAACTTTTATTAACATGTTCCGCTGTTATGTTTTTCTCCGATGCAATTCGTGAGGGTCCCACCTTATAATACTTCGTTTGTTTTAAACCTGAACAATAGAACCTTTTGTTCTTTTAATCTCGCGCACAAGAATATAATACATATGCTTTATATTGTAACCTTGGTCCCTTGTATATAAAGCGCTATATATATATATATATATATATATATATATCTTGGAGCCTTTTCTTTATAAATATCGAATGAATTTGCCCGACAGTCAAAACTCTTTAACCAACCCTCTAAGGCAAAACATAATAAGCCACATTCTTTATTCGAACCTTAGTCTTAATGCTACAAAAGGGGTCCGGCTCTTTTAATTACATACACCTGCACTTACAGCATTCACCCATGGTTTATATATTAACACGACACATATATCATATGGTGGTTCACGAGCCCCACGCTCTACTGTTCACCCTTTATGAATTAAATAAACAAAACCCGTTTCAAAACAAGTGGTCCATATCTCTATTCACCCGCATATCAACCATTCAACATTTTCTCTAATGGCTAATAACTAACCATTAACGCAACAATTCAGTTGGGCCCACCACAACTTATATCCACATATACAATGTTTTATACGCGCACCCTTTGTGATATTTCATATTCACAATACTGTATTCACATATATTACCTCCTCCATCATACATTATAACAAAACCCTTTGGAATTACCCACGAGATAACATATATAATTGTTCTCGGGCCCACCTTCCTCCACATTGTATTAATACTACAGTTTATATCAACCTTGATGCATAAACAAGATCTTTCAAACGTTATACCATGACTTGAATTAAAACCAACCTTCGGGCCCACAATGCATTGTTACTTACCTTCCACCTGTTTATTAACTTTTATTATACACACAATACACTGAACTTCGCATAATACTTGGCCCCGCAGCAATGAATGTAGGTCCCACAACATGTTTTACATAACATATGTAGACAAATGTTAAAGCCATTATAACAACCTTTGGCTTTGGATTTATATCCCTACACTGAAACATATGAACTCATGCGACCAAAGTATTTTAAAGTTTTATTTCAGCACATGTTAAAATGACTTTCTCGGGCCCACTGACCAACTTACCTCGGTTCTCTTCCTCGGAACTTCTCTTCTGATCGGACGGTCGATCCATTCTCGTGCTCCAACTGAACTTTGGGTGCACATTCGACGGCTGACGCGCAATATCGCGCAAATTAGATGCATAAAGCATAATTCTCAAAAATTACGCGATGGAAATGGTTTTGGAAACCACCTTAGGCCACGCGTCAAACAGAGGCTTATATCACGTTCGAAAAGGTGAATTCTGCTTACCACTCAAGGGTAGCGCGATACTGGTTGTTTCTTCCACTGAAATCGCCTTCACTATTCCTCATGGTTCCGTTCTTCACTCAGGGTTCCGATTTTTACAATTTCGCTTCAATTGTTTATTTAACCTCCATTCTTCGTTTAAATATACAGATTGTGCATTAACCCATATATATATATATATATAACCCCACTGTTATTTTTCTTTTCGATTCCGCCCTTTCTGCATGGTTCCGCATCTCCTGTGTTCATTTCAAAGTTGATTTGTTAACGACTCTGCCTCGGATACGTTTCTTTGTAGCTTCCGCCTCTCACCATCGCATAAAACCTTTCCATTTTATTCTCTGTATTCTCCGTCTCTGCATCCTCTGTCTTGTGCATGACTATTTCACTGTTTCACTGCACTTTGTATTCTCTATCTCTGCATCCTTTGTCTTGTGCATGATTGTTTCACTGTTTCACTGTACTCTGTATTCTCTATCTCCTCTACAACCTGGGCTGTATTCTCTGTATTCTCTGTAGGCTTCTTTTACTGCCTTGCTTCTTTTGTTGTTGCTCGACCCTCTCTACATCTTGCTGCCTCTTTTTCTCTCTCTGCTTCTATGCTGTCTCCTTTGCCATCAATGACAACATTTCCAACAGTCTCCCCCTTTGGCATTGATGGCAATACATTTCCTCTGCTTTCCTTTTAGGACCCTCTCTTATGTTGCTTGCTTTTCCTCCCCCTTTGACATCAATGGCAAAGGGTTTCCCATTTCCCAGTGTGTTTTTAAATCTCGTCCATGTTACTCTAATCTTGAGGACCTGTTTCATGCCCTGCTTAGTTGCTCTGGCTCTTTTGTCACTCTCTTTGTTGACTGATCTCCCCCTGGAATGATGTTTTCTTTTCTGTTCTCCCCCTGGAATGAAGCTTTCTTTTTTTGTCAGAGAGTAGCATCTAAAGACACTACCCCTAGTTTGTCTCTCAGATATTCGAATGGCTCTCTAGCAAGAGGTTTTGTGAATATATCTGTTGTTTTTTATTTTTTTGGCACATATTCCAACTTCACTACCTTCTGTGCTACTTGGTATCTTAGGAAATGGTACTTGATTGAGATGTGTTTAGTTTTTGAATGAAGTACAGGATTTTTGATATACTTATTGCACTTGTATTATCACATTTGATAGAGATAGGTTCATCAATGCTTACCTTCATGTCTTGGAGGGTTTTTTTCATCCACATGACTTGTGTGCAACATGCTGCTACTGCTATGTATTCTACTTCTATTGTAGATAGAGAGATAGATGTTTGTTTCTTGCTTAGCCATGCCACCAGACTTTTTCCCAAGTAGAATGCACCTCCACTTGTGCTTTTCCTTTCATCCACACAGCTGGCCCAATCTGCATATGTATATGTTGTCAAAGTGAAGCTCTTGCCTTTTGGATACCATAGCCCATACTGTGCAATTCCTTGTAGATATCTAAATATTCTTTTGACTACTAGAAGGTGATTTTGTTTTGGTGTTGCTTGATATCTAGCCACAAGTCCTACTGCCAACGTAATGTCTGGTCTAGATGCTATTAGGTATAGTAGAATTCCTATCATGGATCTGTAAAGTCTTTGATCTATATCAGTAGATCCATCATCAGCACATAGATTGCATCTAGTGATCATGGGAGTTGACACAGGTTTGCAGTCTTCCATTTTGAACTTTTTCAACATCTCTTTTAAGTATTTTTCTTATGAGATGAATGTACCTGTGTTCTTTTGCTGAATTTGAAGTCCTAAGTAGAAGGTGAGCTCTCCAATCATAGACATCTCAAACTCTAATTTCATTTCTTTAGCAAATCCTTTTGCTAACTCATCTTTGTTGCTTCCAAACATGATGTCATCAACATAGACTACAACAATCATGAGTTCATTTTCGTGGGCTTTTATGTATAGATTTTTGTCTACTCCTCCTCTCTTAAAGCCTTGTTTTTGCAAGTACTTATCCAGCCTTGAATACCAAGCACAAGGAGCTTATTTCAGCCCATATAGAGCCTTCTTTAGTCTGCACACATAGTCTTCTTTATCTGTTAATGATACTCCTTCAGGTTGTTCCATGTAGACTTCTTCTTCTAGGTCTCCATTCAGGAAGGCAGATTTCACATCCATTTGATATACCTTGAAGTCATGGTAGCATGCAAAGGCCAGAAACATTCTGATAGCTTCCATTCTGGCTACAGGGGCAAATGTTTCATCATAATCAAGACCTTCAATTTGTGAATATCCCTTGCATACAAGTTTGGCTTTATTCTTGATTACCTATCCTTGTTCATTCATTTTATTCTTGAATACCCATTTTGAGCCTACAAAATTTTTCTCAGTGGGTCTTGGAACTAATTCCCAGGTATTGTTCTTCTCAATTTGGTCCAATTCTTCATTCATAACATTCACCCAATACTTGTCCTTGCTGGCTTCTTCAAACTTCTTTGGCTCTATTTTTGACAACATAGCTAGTTATACCTCTTTTATCTTTTCAGTTAGTTGTCTTCTTGTCTGGACTCCTGCACTCTTATCCCCAATGATTTGATATTCTGGATGGTTCTTTTGAGTGTATCTTGAGGGGGCTTTCGAGTTTAGTTCAGAATCTTCTGTTGTCTTACTTATTTCATCATCATCTTGGTTCTCTTCTTCATGATCTTCTGGAGGATTGTTGCAGTCTATACTTCTTGTCTTGTTTGGTAGTTCTTCATCAAATCTTACATCAATGCTTTCCACAATTTTTTGAAGAGTCTTGTTGTAGCACCTGTAACCTTTACTCTTGGATGCATATCCTAAAAATATTCCTTCATCTGCTCTTGCATCAAACTTCCCCATATTTTCATCATTATTCTTTATGTAACACTTGCTTCCAAAGACTCTAAAGTGCTTGATTGATGTTGGTTTACCATGCCATAGTTCATAAGGAGTCTTGTCACTGTTTGGTCTTAAATGAGCTTTGTTAAGAATATGCACAGCTGTGTGTATTGCTTCTGCCCAGAAGGTTTGGGGAATATTACTTTCTTGCATCATGGCTCTGGAAATTTGTTGTACATACCTGTTTTGTCTCTCTACCACTCCATTCTATTGAGGTGTCCCTGCAATAGTAAATTGTTGTTTTATCCCATGTTCATTGCATAGATTTTGAAAATCACAGTCTGTGAATTCACCTCCTCTGTCTGATCTGATGCACTTTAGCTTGCATCCTGTTTGATTTTCTGCCAATTCCTTGAATACCTTGAATTTCTCAAGTGCTTCTGATTTATATTTGAGAAAGGCAACCCATGTCATTCTAGAGAAATCATCTATTATCAGCATGAAGTAGGATTCTCCACTTGGTGTTTTAGTTCTTGAAGGTCCACACTGGTCCATGTGTACAAGCTGAAGTGGCCTACTTGTTGATAGCTCATCTTTGGTCTTAAAGGATGTCCGGGTCTGTTTGCCCAATTTGCAAGATTTACATATGGTATTTGAAGGCTTCTTTATTGCTGGCATATCTCTGACTGCTTTCTTCTTGCTCAAACTGATGATATGATCGAAGTTAAGATGTCCCAATCTCCTATGCCATAACCATGACTCCTCAAGTTTGCTAAGGTGGCAAGCTTCATTCTCTTCTTTCACTATGTAGACATTACTCTCTATTCGAACCCCTTTGATCAGTGTCTTCCCTGTGGTGCTTGATCTGACTTCACAGTCTTGTGCTCTAAAAATAACCTCACAGCCTTTATCACACATTTGACTGACACTCAGCAGATTTTCTTTCATCCCATCCACAAATAGTACATCTTGGGCCTTTCCTCTGCCATTATCTAGACCGATTGAGCCTTTTCCTTTGATTTTCCCTACTTTGTCATTACCAAAAGTAACATTTCCATATTTCTTTTCATCAAAGGTTATAAACTTGCTTCTATCTCCAGTCATATGTTTTGAGAAGCCATTGTCCAAATACCATTGGCTTTTCAAGTCTTGAGCAGTCAGAGCTAGGTCACATTTATTCACCTGCTTTTTCCACTGCAAGCATCCTTTTGTTTGGTACCTTTTTTGAGATGATGAACCACATTCTCTAAGAGGACATTTGGAAGGCATATGTCCAATTTTATTGCATACACAAAATTTGATCATATTTTTTGTAGAATTGTGAGTATGAGTAAACTCTCCATTATTCATAAACCTCCTTGAGGTTTTGAACATCAGTCTTTGTCCATATTTTCTACATTCAATGATTTTATGGCCAAAATCCTTACAGTAAAAACAATATCCATAGAAACAATTTGCATACTTGATGAAAGGTTGTCTTCTCCATTTGTTTGCTTGAGATAATCTCTTCACTGTTTGCATCCTTTGCTGGTTTGAATTAATTCTCCTTGTATGACAATATGCAGCAATATGTCCCAGCTTGTGGCAGGCATAACAGGTGGCATTTTTCATAGGAGGGAAGAATCTCTTTTGATGGCTTCCAAATTTGACATATTCAGGAGCATATGAGCCTTTTTCTGTTGGTTGAGTATTTATTTCATTCTTTTTCCTTGGAGGTTCCTTCTGGTTTCTATCTCCTTCATTGCAGGTTTCTTTTTCTGTAGGAATCATCTGAGCTGCTTCATCATCCTTATCTTCTTTTACAAAAATAATATTTTTGTTTTCCTTTTCTTTGCCTTTACTTGATTCTCCGTCATAGCCTATCCCAATTTTTATCAGAGGGGATCTTTGAGCATCCAGAATTTCATTCAACTTAGCAGAGCTTGTCATTTGAGAAGAATTTATTGACACTTTCCTTTGGGAATTTTCTAATTTCTTCCTCAAGCATACTACTTCTTCTTCCAATTTCTCTTGTTCCTGAATTTTATCCTTAATCTGCTTAAGTAAAATGTCTTCTACCTTCTTGGCTTCTTCAAGCTCCACTTTCAACTGAATGAGAACTTCTGAATTTCGTTCTTCTCTTACATACTTGAGAAGAATGTCTTTCTGTTTTCTGCACTTCATTTTGAGTATGTCAATCTCCTCTAGGGCACTTCTTAGCTCCCCCTCAAGATCAAATTCACCTTCTTCTTCATCTTCTAGAAGGAGTCCTTCAAGTTCTTATATGGCCATCAATATAAATTCATAGGTTCCTTATTCACTTGAGGGTTCATCTAAGTCTTCAGATGCACTGCTGTTTTGTTGAGCATAGAAAGATTTTCTATTGAATTTCTTTCCTTTCTGCCAGTTCTTTGATATAGTTTTCTCTGATTCTTGAGCCTGATTCCTTGTTTTCTTATGAGGACACTTAGTAGCATAGTGTCCAAATCTTCCATAGTTAAAGCATTTAAATGGAATTTTACCTTTATATTAACCTGAGCCTCTATCCATTTTCTTGACAAATTTGGCCTCTTCTTCATCAGAGCAAGAGCATATATATTCCTTTTCTTCTTTTTTCTTCTCTATCTTAAACGCTACCTCCCTCACATTTGGATTCTTCTATGGCAGTCTCATCTCATAGGCTGTTAGATTTCCAAGTAACTGGTTCATGGTTAAGGTTTCCCAATCAGCTGTTTCTTCTATGGTAGAAACCTTGGGGTTAAAGCTGGGTGGAAGAGATCTCAGAATCTTTTGAAAAATTACAGCTTCTTTTATGGTTTCCCCTAGAGCTTTCATGTTATTCACTATTTCTTCAATCCTTAAAAAAAAGCTGGCAATATCTTCATCATCATTCATTTTTAAATTTTCAAATTGGACTCTATAGACTTGAAGTTTGGCAGTCTTCACCTTCTTTTCTCCCTCATGGATGTTCTCTAGAGTATCCCACATCTCTTTGGAAGTCTTGCTGTGCATTAATTTGATAATTTCTACCTCACACAGTCCATTTAAGATTGCATTTATGGCCTTTGCATTCACTACAAAATCTTGTTTAGCTTCTTTCTCTGAGTCAGTTTCCTTTGGGGCATATCCAAATTCCACAGTAGCCCAAAATTCTATTCCTAGAGACATTATGTATGCTCTCATTCTGATTTTCCAGAAGGCATAATTAGCACCGGTGGAAAAAGGGGCTTTATTGGTTGAGTTTCCTTCTTGACTAGCCATCTTGGGGACTTAGGATCTCCTTTCAATTGTTAAACTAATACAAAAGGAACCTGCTTTGATACCAATTGTTGAATCCTTAGTTAAACTAAGAGGGTGGGGGGGTGAATCAGTTTAATGCATTCATGATCTTTTACAAATTTTCATTAAGCTTATTTACAGCTTAACTTATGATCAGCTTTGTATGTGAACAATATTTATAAGTGAGCAGCAAGTATTAAGGTAATGTGACAAAAAAATTATTATGATATCAGCAAGTATTAAGCAGATCGAATGGACCATATCAACATATGAGCATCACACACAGAGACAACAGATATAAGTGGAAATCCATAAAGGGAGAAAATCACATCTTATTATTGTTGTCATGCAAAGGAAAACTCCAACTCCCTCTCACCACTGATTTTCTGTAGGCACCAACCTACAGGAGGCTCCAACCTCAATTATGCAAGCTACTACTTGCAAGGAAGCTCTAACTTCCTTCAATTTTCTATAGGCACCAACCTATAGGAGGCTCCAACCTCACTCAACTACAACTTACATCTATCAAGCTACAACTTGATATGGTAGCTCCAACTTCCTCAGTCTATCAAAAGAAAAACATTTGTTGATTTACCTTGGATATCAGCTCTGTTCTGTACCTTCTTTTGTGCTGTCCTCCAGTCTTCAAATCTGTCTTATAGCATCTCTTTCTACTCCTCCTTCTTATAATCTTCTTTTCCTCAATTCTTCATCCTCTACATTCTCTAACCTCTCTATGCATATCACTGTGATATCCTTTATACAATTTTCCTCATAAATGTTCATATTCCACAGGGAATTCAAAGTGAATAGCCCTAACTCTTCGCCTTCTGCCTCCTTACTTCTTTATCCAGCTCATTCAGAAAACTACAACAATTTGTACAACTTTCATTTTTACAGTGGAGTTTTGTTTCCTATGGATACTTGCCAGTGCATCACAAAAAATATAAACCAATTAAAACATTTACATTTAGTTACAGTGTGAATTCCAACTTAACTCATTCAGCCTTTTGGATCATTGCGTGTTGTCTTTTCTGCAGCTGTCTCTGTCTTTTTCCTCTCTGTATGCTTTTTTTTTCACTGCTGTTGCGTAACTCCTGCGTATATTTAACTGCACTTTTTATATAACGCAATTCAACTCTCAGCGTAATAATAAAGTAATTTTTAACATATAAACTGTCCTTTCTATATAACACAAATGCCTCTTGACGATATAATCATAATATCCCTTTAATATAAAATGCCTTTTCGGTCCCACTAATCGATCTTTTCTTATGCTCCGATGCGATTACACCTCTTGCAATGGTTCTGATGCGATTGATCACAATCAGAACTTTCAATGGTATGTTCTGATGTTCTGCTTTACTCCGATGTGATGGTTCACTGTTCACTTGCACTTCACTATGCCGATGCGATTGGAATTCTCCGATGCGATTACCAAACGCCCCACCATGTAATCAAACGACTCATATCCGCCATCCATCTTTCAGCAAATCTGACGGCTATCATCCGATCGCTCAATCGCAATCGGAACTTTCAATTTTTTCGTCACTCTTTCATCTCCGATGCGATGGTTCATTGTGCTGCACTTTAAGCCGGAATTCAAACACATATGAGTCACCATTTATAACATATCGGGTCCGCTTCTTTATTGCAATCGCAATTAGAACTTTTATTAACATGTTCCGCTATTATGTTTTTCTTCGATGCGATTCGTGAGGGTCCCACCTTATAATATTTCATTTGTTTTAAACTCAAACAATAGAACCTTTTGTTCTTTTAATCTCGTGCACAAGAATATAATAAATATGCTTTATATTGTAACCTTGGCCCCTTGTATATAAAGTGCTATATATATATCTTGGAGCCTTTTCTTTATAAATATCGAATGAATTTGCCTGATAGTAAAAACTCTTTAACCAACCCTCTAAGGAAAAACATAATAAGCCACATTCTTTATTCGAACCTTAGTCTTAATGCTACAAAAGGGGTCCGTCTCTTTTAATTGCATACACCCTCGCTTACAACATTCACCCATGGTTTATATATTAACACGACACATATATCGTATGGAGGTTAATGGGCCCCATGATCTACTGTTCACCCTTTACGATTTAAATAAACCAAACCTGTTTCAAAACAAGTGGTTCATATCTCTATTCACCCGCATATCAACCATTCAACATTTTCTCTAATGGCTAATAACTAACCATTAACACAACAATTCAGCTGGGCCCACCACAACTTATATCCACATATACAATGTTTTATATGTGCACCCTTTGTGATATTTCATATTCACAATACTGTATTCACATATATTACCTCCTCCATCATACATTATAACAAAACCCTTTGGAATTACCCACGAGATAGCATATATAATTTTTCTCGGGCCCACCTTCCTCCACACTGTATTAATACTATAGGTTATATCAACCTTGACGCATAAACAAGATCTTTTAAAAATTATACCATGACTTGAATTAAAACCGACCTTCGGGCCCACAATGCATTGTTACTTACCTTCCACCTGTTTATTAACTTTTATAATACACATAATACACTGAACTTCGCATAATCCTTGGCCCCGCAGCAATGAATGTAGGTCCCACAACATGTTTTACATAACATATGTAGACAAACGTTAAAGCCATTATAAAAAACTTTGGCTTTGGATTTATATCCCAACACTAAAACATACAAACTCATGCGACCAAAGTATTTTAAAGTTTGATTTTAGCACATGTTAAAATGACTTTCTCAGCCCCACTCACCAACTTACCTTGGTTCTCTTCCCTGCGACTTCTCTTTTGATCGGAAGGTCGATCCATTCTCGCACTCCAACTAAACTTTGGGTGCACATCCGATGGTTGACGCGCAATATCACACAAATTAGATTCACAGAGCATAATTCTCAAAAATTACGCGATGGAAATGGTTTTGGAAAACCACCTTAGGCCATGCGTCAAACAGAGGCTTATATCACGTTCGAAAAGGTGAATTCTGCTTACAACTCAAGGGAAGCAATATACTGGTTGTTTCTTCCATCGAAACTGCCTTCACTATTCCTCATGGTTCTGTTCTTGATTCAGGGTTTCAGTTTTTATAATTTCACTTCAATTGTTTATTTAACCTCCATTATTCGTTTAAATATACATATTGTGCATTAACCCATATCTATATATATATATATATATATAACCCCACTTTTATTTTGCTTTTTGGTTCCACCCTTTCTGCATGGTTCCGTATCTTCTGTGTTCATTTCACAGTTGATTTGTTAATGGCTCTACCTCGGATACGTTTATTTGTAGCTTCCACCTCTCACCATCGCATAAAAAACTTTCCATTTTATTATCTGTATTCTTCGTCTCTGCATCCTCTATCTTGTGCATGACTGTTTCACTGTTTCACTGTACTCTGTATTCTCCGTCTCTGCATCCTCTGTCTTGTGCATGACTGTTTTACTGTACTCTGTATTCTCTATATCCTCTGCAACCTGGGCTATATTCTATGTATTCTCTGTAGGCTTCTTTTACTACCTTGCTTCTTTTGCTGCTTCTCGACCCTCTCTACATCTTGCTGCCTCTTTTTCTCTCTCTTCTTCTATGTTGTCTCCTTTGCCAGTTCCTTTGCCATCAATGACAACATTTCCAACCACCCCTCCATGGGATGGTTTCTTGGCTATCCTCAACACTTCAGATGCAAAAGTCTCTCTCTCTCAATGATGTAGAAAGCCCAAAATATGTTGAACCCTATGGGAGATCAAGAAGCAAGAAAATAGTAGAAACAATGAGAATGATCAAAGCGCAACAATGAATGTGATGAAAGTGAATAATGAATGGAAAGCCCTCCTATTTATAACAAAATATTGAGTTATCCTCAATAATGGAAAATAATAAAATATTATTAACCAAGATCTATATCTAACAGCTTGGAATATTTTATTATTTTTTTTGGAGGGAAAAGGAGTTTAAATTGGTTAATAAACAAATAAATGATTTATTTATCATTTCAAGAATAGGTTTAGGGAATAATTTAACAAATAATGATTTGTTTAATGATGTCTAGGTGATTTAGTCAAATTTAACAAGGAATAATAACTAAATAATGATTTAATTAATTATTCCTAGAGAAAAATAAGAAAAATAATGATTTATCTAATTATTTCTCAGAATTAGGTTAAATATGACCAAGGATGTTATTTAAACAGTGGTTTAATTAATTATTGATAGAGTAAAATCAATTAAATAAGGATTTATTTAATTATTCCTCATGGGGTTTCCTGTTTGAACCATAAATAAGTTAATAAATATGGTTTATTGAATTATTTCTTATAGTGAAAGAAATTTTACTATGGTAAAATTGGTCTTACATAGTGTACTTCAATCCATCTAATTATAAATGGTTAGATGACCAAAAATTGGTGTAACAAGAGGTTTATTGCAGAATTCAGAACCTTTAAGAGGATGACATAAAGATTTAGTTGGCTTCCTTGAGAATGGAGGGTGAATCACTTGTATGGTGGGAAGAAAGGACTGAAGATGAGATTAAAAACCATGGTAAGATCTCAATGTCTTGGTATAATTTTATTACTGCCATTAAAAGGAAAATTTACCCTCTAGCTTACATGCAAAAAGCCATTATGGACTCGCAGAATTTAGACAAATGAAAGGGCAAAGTATGCAAGATTATAATCATGAATTTAAGAGAAGAGCTCTTATTTTTGGTGTCAATTTGTCTTCTCAAGAATTTTTTTTAAATAATATTGGGGGTTTTCACTATTATCATGTTCAATCCTAAAAAAATTTATGACGTTTTCATTCAAGCTATACATCTAGAAGCAAGAGGGAAACATAGTGCAGATGAGAAAATTGATAGTTTCCTTGAGTATGAGGGTAAAGGAAAGGGTAAGTTTAATGGAAGAGGAAAGAAAAACAGTTCTATAAAAATAGAGAAAGGTAAACTCATATGTAAACATTGTTCAAAAAATGGCCATGATGAATACGATTGTTGGCAACTCCATCTAGAGTTGAAGCCAAACAAACTTAAAGCCAAAGAGAAGGAGAAATTGTTGCAATCATTGAACATGAATCAGGTTCAGATTCAAGAGATGAAACCAAGATTACAACAATGGGTTTGAAAGGTAAGAATATAGTAAGCAATAGTTCTTCAAGTTGTTCTAATGTAACTCAAGTTGAAGAGACAAGAATTGAACTATTTCATATTAGAGTTGTTTTAAAACATACCAAAATAGACACACATTTGATAGTGGTTATCAAGCTAATTTCTTTTCTGGAGACTTAGTTAAGAGGTTAAATCTTGAAGCTGTTACACATCCAAGGCCTTATCCTTTAAGAGTGGATATGCAAAAATGCAAACTTTCAGGTAACAAGGAAGTGCATCCTAAGGTTTGCAGTCAATTCAAACTTTCCTGATAAAGTTGAACTTGATGTAGTGCCACTTGAGATTTCAGGTATTTTTTTGGGAAGTCCTTATCTTTATGATAGGAAAGCAGTATTTGATTTCCACGAGAATAAGTATCACTTTTTCAAGGACTTAATTGACTACATAGTTAGAGTGCATAAGAAGATAAGTTTGTCTCTTATACATGCAGGATAAATTAAGAGAATAGTGAATGCAAGTCAAAATTTGGCTTTGTTAATGTTCAAGAATAGTGATGTTTTGAATGAGACCATTTGAAAAGATGCATCAAATGAAAATTTTTATTTCATTGAAGTTTCTAATGTCTGTAATAATATGTTTCAGGGCTCTTACATGTTGCCTTTGAAAAGAGGTAAATAAGATGAGAACAATTTGTAGCAATTTAAATTAGTGTTGAACAATGATGGAAGCAAGATGTCGGTGCAAGAGAGTGAAAAGGTCAAAGAAAAAGCGACAGAACGATTTGAAAAATAAGGCACAAGTTCCACAAGTACTTGTTCTTGGTTTCAAAATGGTACATGGCAATGGCGAAAACACTTGGTCAAAAGTCGATGTAAGTACAAGGTAAGACAAGCTAAAATTCGCCATATCGACAATGTTCGAGGTTAGGCAGTTTTCAAGTTTCATTTTGATTGATGACTGAGGTGGGAGAAAGTCTGTTTCTGCAAGGAAACCTTGCTATTTTGTGAATTCAAGGAAATTGCATCATGAGGGTGTCTACAACAACAAGAGAGGGTTTCAAGAATCAAGAAAAAAGATTAGTTTTTATGAAAAGCTCAGATTGTCGAAATTGGGAAAATTCCAGTGGATTGAGACTGCAAGGGTGAGGGAACTGTAACATCATCCAAATGTTTAGTAATGAAATATATTTTGGGGTCCAAAATGCTTCTATTGGGGAGGAAGGATCAGGTGCTTAGTTTTATGCTAAAAAATCAAAGTTCTCAGAATGGTTCGGAACCTAAATAACCACGTAGTGCTCGTCATTATGAATCTGACACACTTCGTTTCGCAAAAAAGGAACTCTGTAAATTCCTAGAAATGAGTTATGTCTGTTTCCACCAACATGCAAAAAAATGATGACATGGAGCCTAGTCAGTAGTCTGTATTGCTAATGTGGCATGCTGACTGGGAAGGGTCAATTTTTGGTCAAAGTCCTTTGGCGAATGACAACCTTCCAAGTGGTGGTATATTATTGGTTGAATTTTTTGGATATTTGGTGAATTTTTAATGGTTTAAATCTAGACCAATGGGGTGAGGACACATGGTGTAGCCTAGGGCTTCCACGTGGCCCCCCCATGGTGGAAAACAAAATTTCTAAGTTTGGGAGGAGGCGGCGGGTTCCACCCTACGACCTCCCATGAAACACACACACCAACTACCACCACGCCACACCAAAGGTTCTTACCATATATGCAAACTCACATTTTTTTATTGTGTGAAATGTTCAATGGAAAGGGGAAGTGGTGTCGAGCCCCCAATGAATATGACCATAGCCCTTGACCTTGGCGGAAACACCAGAGGGATAAAATTTAATGGTAGAGTTTAAACCTTAAACCGAGTTTAATTAACCACCATAATTGAATGCGCCCAATCCATGCTTACCACTAAGTGTAGTTTAGATCACTAAACACACTTAATTAGTGTAATGTGGATTTAATTAAACTAAACATGATTAGTTTGGTTGTCCACCAAATTCGACGGAACTTCTAGTTTAACTCCTACTAACCAAATTTAGCTCCGGTTAGCTAAATTTAACCCTAAAATTGTGGGAAAATTTGAAAAGGCCATAAATATTGGAGTTTTTGACCAAATTACGTGCAAAAAGTGACTAGAAGACCATTTTTGGGAATTTGGGACTCATTGATGCAGGTTTGAACAACCAAAAAGCATTATAAATAGGTCATTTTGAAAATTTGAACACAATATATAGGCCCAAGCCATGGAAGCTCGACCAAGGAGATGTAGCCTAGGAGGGGTGAACTCCTTCATCCAATTCTTATGTTCATGTGTTATATGGTGATGTACTGTACTTTTATTTTCTGATGTTCAGCCTTTATTCTATGTTAAATTATTCATAAAATTAACACTGAAAACACTAATGAGAGACTCAATAACTTGCAAGAGAACTTGAATCCTTAAGCACACATGAGACATTTGTTTCAGATTCTGAAAGAGGAATTAACTGAGCATTACTAACATCCTCCATTTAGAACAAAATTTGATAGAAATTGCAACTTCTCAGGAATTCTAGCTGAAAATAATGAGACATAATTCTAATATAATGATTTGCAGAATTAAATTCATAATTTAGAAAAACATGCATAGACATGTAATAAGAAAAACGACAAATAAAAAATGATTTCTAGGAGAACACAAATGGGAAATACCCCTCAAAGCCTCTTTGCATTAATCAATGAATTGGGAAACTATTACAACTGCTAGCCCCAACTCTATGATCATCCTGCAAAAGAATAATTGTTTTCATGCTCAATGAACAAGCTCTGGCCAAGACTTAACCAAATATTTTCTTACCAAGGCTCCTATTTCCTTGTAAAAATATTGAGGAGATTAGCCCCTATTGTTTAAGAATTTCCTCCAATTTGATTCCGGAATTCCCAAGGATTGATCACTGGTTGCATGCAACACCTGTAAACTCAAGGCTAATCTAAAACTGATCTTACACTGCCTTGTCATCTCTACTTCACCTTAGGAACTCGAATTCTCCACATGGAATAGCTATTTTGGGTTGATTGATTAGTTAA
Source organism: Pinus albicaulis (assembly GCA_034641835.2). Lineage (NCBI taxonomy): Eukaryota > Viridiplantae > Streptophyta > Pinopsida > Pinales > Pinaceae > Pinus > Pinus albicaulis. Next base: position 891,366,461 of record CM076581.1, read on the forward strand.
CTAATATATCTATGAGTTAGACTATTGTCCAACTGCAAAACTAACTTTCAACTAACTCTATCAATATTTAGAGGTTAGTTAACTAAATACAACTGAAAATAACTAAACTAGATTACTAAAATTTAGCAATCACACATGCATAGCTGAACTCCAAGCCCTATAACTCGAATTTAATTATATAAGTGAGTGACAAGACCCATGTCACACAAGTTAACTTCCTCCAAGCTATCTTGCTAATGCGAAAATTAAATTTACTCAATTTGACTAAGGATAAAGTCATATTGAGCTTTTCTTGCTACATTTTTAATACTCCCTCTTAGCAAGAAAAGGAATTTTCACCACCCCTATCGCGCATCTATGGAATTCGATTTTACCTCTCAACAATGCCTTTGTCAAGATGTCAGCACCTTTTTTTTAAGTTGGAATATATTTTAGTAACATAATTCTCCTCTACACACACTCGTAAATGATGATACTGGATATCAATGTGCTTGGACCTTTCATGAAATACCAAATTGTCAGAGAGCTTAATGCAACTATCATTATCACAATATATCACTGTCAAATCCATATCCCAACTGAATAGTACCACAAGTACTTTCCTCATCCATATTTATTCACAATTTTCTTGAATTGCAACAATCTATTCATCGTTTGATGAGCTAAGTGCCACATATCTATACTTCTCATTGTAAAGGAAGCCTTGAAACTTCACTTCCTTTATCTGTGTGTACCATAATCCATACTAGGTAGTGCCTCTAAGGTAACATAACATGTTCTTTGTTGCCTTCCAATATAATTTGGTAGGCCTCACCATAGCTTGGCTAAGTTGGTTGAGTGCATACCACATGTCGGATCGTGTGCTCACAAGACACATGAGTGAACCCACAAGCTTCCTATAAATGGTAGCATCGTCTTCCTCACCTGAAGAAGATAATCCTTCGTCCAGTTTTTAGCTATATATGTTTCCATGGGCTTACAATTATCCATGTGAAATATCAATAGCATACTTTCCTTGAGACACAAAAAATTCACCATCACCCTGCCATACTTCTAGCCTAAGGAAGTAATGGATGAGGTCCATGCCTTTAATCTAAAATTCCCTTGCAATATCCTCTTTGTGAGAGTGGATCAGCTGCTCATCACCTATCAATATTAAATCATCAACATGCAAGACAAAAATACACAACTTTCCATCTACCACAATGTGATAGAGGCTCACATCTTCTTCACTTTTAGTGAAGCCCAATCCTTTGAGATAATTGTCGATCTGAGTGTACCATGTTTGGGGTGCCTATTTTAGACCATACAATGCTCTCTTAAGTTTTCACACATGCCACTCTCGATCATATGTCTCAAATCCTTATGGATACTCTATGTAATTCTCCTCCTCAACAACACCATTAAGAAAGGTGACCTTCACATCCATCTAGTGGATTTTCCACCCCATCTGTGTAATCAATGCTAGAATGGATATAATTGAGGAATATCTTGCAAGTGGTGCAAATTTTTCCTCATCATCAACTCCCTCTATTTGAGAAAATATTTTGGCCACAATTTTAGCCTTGTATTTATCGATTCTCTTATCCATTGCATGCTTCAGTTTGTAGATCCATCTCGAACCAACCACTTATTTTAGTTTTGGACTCATCACCACTTCCCATAAACTTGTCTTCATGATGGATTCATATTCTTCCACCGTGGCCTCAACCCAAACTAGTTGAGAAATTACTTCCTCAAATCAGGAAGGATTTGTCTCAATGAGCTCAGTCATGAGAGTCGTGTACCCATTGTACCTATTAGGTGACCTCCTCTACATGCGCTAAGATGTGGGGCCTCCCACATTTTCTTCTGCACCTTGTATCAATCTATCAACTTTGATGGTTATATTTCACCCCTCTCTGGAGGATTCTAGTTGAGTTGGTGCCTCCAATCCACCTCTTATCTTCTCGTCTGCATGTGGTTGCTCCAAAACCTCTTAAAGCTCATATTGAGGCTCCTCCTTTAGATCTAGAAGCTCCTGCTTCAGTGTAATACTTAGATCTCATCCCTGAGAGCATATCATAGCCTTGTCCTCAAAAAACTTAACATCCCTCCTTACAATTGTCATCCTCAGTGAAGGAAAATAAACCAAGTAATTGTGTGGAGTTTAGTGTATCCTAAAAAAACTCCAAACTTTATTGTAGGCTCAAGTTTATTCCTCGAATCCTTGGAGACATGAAAATAAAATAAAGCTCTAAAAATTATGAAATGAGACACATAAGGGTTTCTCCCACATAAATCTTCCTCTGGTGTTATAATTCCAATTATTCTATTCAGACTCTAGTTCTATAAGTAGGCTGCGGTGTTGCATGCTTTTTCCCATAGATGTAATGGAAGCCACTAATCATGTATCATGGCCCTTGTTGATCCCACTATGTTGATCTTATTCCTCTTAGCTACCCCATTCTGTTGTGGGTTGTGGGGTGTTATCATCTCTATTCGAATAACTTCTTTCTCACATAAATCTTTGAAGGCTTGCGAAACAAATTCACCTCCATTTTGACTCTTGAGATCCTCCACCTTATTTTGAGCCACCTTCTCAACTAATTACTTGAACTCAACAATTTTGGAGAAAAATTCATCCTTATTCTGCACGAAGAAGATCCAACATTTTCTAAAGAAATCATGAATGAAAATAACAACATACTTATGTTTTGTTGTGGAAGCTGTATAAAAGGGTCCATAAACATCATAGTGGTCTCACTACAAAATCACATCTACTCTTCTCTCTCAACCATGGAATGGTGACTTGAAATATTTCCTCAATGTGCACCCCTTGCAGACATCCTGCTAGTCAAGGGAGCCTTTAGGGAGGTCTATGGTAATTTGTTGTATGATATTTAAGGCACCATGGTGTAGATTACCCAATCTCTTATGCCAGAGTTCTCCGACATCTTCGCTCTACACTTTATCAGCCTTATTTCTCAATGCAGCACAATATCCCGCCTCAAGTTTACATATTTCATCAATCACACCTCGATATGCTTCACTTTCTAGGTAACTAGACGTCTCATAAACTCTTTTCCTTTACCCCAGATAATATCATAGCCACGGTGCTCCAAAACTGCTACAGAGATAGGGTTCTTTATCATCCTGGGTACAAAGATAACATCTTTAAGGTGAATAGGAGAGGATTTCTCCATATCAAAGGTGATAATATCAATTCCTATTGCACTATATTGTCCATCATCCCACATTTCAATATGCATCTAGAGATCCTTTCGCTCCATACTACTGAAAAACTCCTTGCACCCTGTCATATGGAACGAGGCACCAAAATCAAGGTAACACACATTTACCATAACAACATTGGTCGTGCATGCTATTATAGTGAAGTCTAATTCGAATTGTGAAGCCATTGCTTCACCTACTACTCCTTTTGCAAGCTTCTTGGTAGACTTCTTGTATGGGAATTTTGTTACATAGTGGTCGAACTTGTGCTAGTGGAACCACGTATTTCTCAAGTATTTCTTCTTGCCATTATTTTGGATGGATTTAGGATTTATCTAGTTCCTCTTCCCTTTTCCCTTATTCCAATTTCCAACCAAGGAAAAATAATCTTCATCCTACGCTCTAGATGAAGCTCCATCTCTAGTGTTTCTCTTGAATTCTTCTTCAACCAAATCAGACCACAACCTTTCCTAATTCAGTAATTTTTCCCTTCCATTCATAGAGTCCTTGTAGCTTTTCTAGTATTTTGGAAGGCCTAGAAGAGCTAGGCTCACTAGGTCAGATTGTACAACATTCACCCTATCCCCTCTAAGCTCATCCCTAACTTGCCTAAATCTAGAGATATATTGAGGAATAGTATCATTCTTCTGCATTCTAATTCTTCCAAGACTTCCTTTTAGGGCCGATTTGATATGCTCACTTATATTTTGAAATAGTTGAGTCAATGTCTTCCACATAGAGAATGGTGTTTCTTTTCCATGGATATTTGAGACCACATAATCCCTCACACCTTCCATAAGAATTCTTTTGGCCTTTGCAACATCCTTCTTCCATTGGGCTAGTTTTTGTGCATCCGACTATTGGGGTTTTGGAATACTAGTTTTAATATATTATAACGCACAATTTTCATCGAGAACTACTTCCATTCGATCCTTCCAGGATATGAAATTCAAGCTACCCTCCAGGGCATACTCCAATCTCAGTACCTTGAAATAAATTCTCCCAATCCTGAAGAAAAATTGTTGCAAGAATTCTGCAAATTCGAAATCCTTAGAAGACAACTTCAAAATACTGGTTCTAATGTGAATTTAGGGCTCTGATACCATGTATACATTTGATATAAATTTCAACTGCTCAAGAATGCTAGCTGAAAATCATGAGACACAATTCTACTCTATTGATCGATGGAATGAAATTCATAATTTAGAACAACATGCATAAACATGAAATAAGCAAAACCACAACTACATACTGATTTCTAGGGGAACCCAACTGGGAAAAAACCCTCAAAAACTCTTTGCATTATTAATCAATGAATTGAGAAATTATTACAATTGCTAGTGCGAACTTTGAGCTCAACCAGCAAAAGAAATTTTTTTCTCCTACTCAATGAATAATATCTAGCCAATAATTAGCAAAAATCACCAAGGAACCTATTTACTTGCACAAATCTTCAGGAAATTAGCCCCTATTATTTACGAATTTCCACCAATTTGATTGTAAAATTCCAAAGGATTTATCACTGATTTCATGCAACTCCTATACACTCAATACTAGTCTACAACAAATGTTACACTTCCTTGTCATCTCCACTTCAACTAAGGAGCTCAAATTATCTACATGCACTCGCTATTTTGGGTTGATTGATCAATTTTTTTTTCATAAAGGAAAAATTCGTAATTTTATTTATGAGAAAACAAAATTACATATTACATCTTGATTGATCAATTAACTGACATATATATGAGTTACACTATTGTCCCACTACACAAATGAACTTAAACTGACTCTATCAATAGTTAAAGTTCATTTAACTAAGTACCACTGAAAATAATTGAACTGGATTACTAAAATTTATCAATCACACATGCATAATTGATCTCCAAGCCCTATAACTTAAATTTACTAATCTAAATGAGTGGCAAGATCCATGTCACATAGGTTTCCTATCTTCGAGTTGTTTTGTTGATGGGTAAATTTGATTTATTCAATTTTACTAAGGCTAGTGTCAAATTGAGCCTTTCTTGCTACATTTTTAACACATTGAAAATTAATATTTATAATTATATCTTGACTTTCCTCCATAATGTTATCTACATAAGGTAGATTAGGGTCATCAAATAGATGATGAAAATATTTATCATCGAAAAAAAATGACAAGTGTTCATAAAATAATCATCACAGTAAGCCTCTAAATCATATTCGACATATATTTCTCGATTATACTCTTTATTGATCCAAAAAATTACGGTCACAAAGTAGTCCTGAAAGGATCCTTTCGTGAATTTCATTTTCCAATTCCACTATGATTTAAGAACATCAATTTTCACTGGCTATAATATAGTAGGTATTGAGCAAGTGCATAATATATAATATATAAAAATCAAAACTAGGAAAATAATTTATCCAATGGTGTTGGTTTGATCGCAATCTAAGAAATCTATTAGAATAAATATCTCTACAGTGTACATGACCATTACGAAAACCCTGACATATTGATTTCAAATTAGTGATATCTTGACCTTTAAATTCTGATTATGAAACGAAATCTTCCCTTTTGGACCTAAGAAATAAATCTGATGCAAAAATTTATGTGGGCAATAGATCTAATAAAATGGAATATAAGTTAGCTGAAGAATAATAAATCCACACAATATATAGCCAAAATAATGAACAAAACAATATTAGAGACAAAAAAATTTCGAGTAGAATACCACTATAAAACATTCCTTATTGAAGGAAGATAATTGTTGCAAGAAAATTGCATTTACAATATTTGGTGAAAATAAGTGATCCATATTGGATCACTATATATTTTTTTATCTACCTCAATGCTTTGAAAGTGTTAAAAATGAAGGAATGAGCTTGTAGAATTTGTTTAACTAGTAAGACCTGGTTTGGACATATTATATCTAGAACCTTCGAGGGCCATTTTGAAACTTTAACTGATGTGTTTTGGGTGGCAAAAATTTCCTATTTAAGTATTCAACCCTGTCAACAATGTTACCAATGAAATAGGTAACCACACTGTTACCTACTTTTTTTTGGTAGCATAAAAAGCGCCCGATTTTGAAAAGTGGTGATGCAGAATCACCTCTCTTTTTTTTTAGCACATTTTTGACACTCTAATATTTTTGTTTATGAAGTATTAATATTTGTTTTAAAATGTTAGTGATTTTCATGCTAATTTTGAAACATATTCATGCAGCATCAACTTTTTTTTTTAAGAGCGGTGATTTTCATGCTAATTTTGAAATGTATTGATGCAGCATCAACCTTTTTTTTTTAGAGTGGTGATTTTCATGTTGGTAATAAAACACAAAACTTAGATAAAAATATATATATATATAAAAACAATATAAAAAACCAATAAAAATGTTAAAAAAAGCAAAATTAACGCGTAAAAATAAAAAATTTAAACAAAAATAAATAAATAAATAAAAATATTCGAAAATTATATCAAAAGAAGTGACAAAATTTGAAAAAAAACACATAATTTAAAGAAAAAAAACAAAAATTAAACAAAAAAAAAAAAAAAAAAACATCAAAAACATTTTTTCCAAGTTATTAAAAAAATCTATATAATTAAAAAAAAAAATTTAAATAGAAAATTTAAAAAAAAATTAAATTACAAAATTAAAATTTAGATTTAAATTAAAATAATAATAATAATAAGAAAACAAAAAGACAAATTTTAAAATTAACAAAAAAAACAAATTTAAAAAAAAATAAAATTTAAAATTGAAAAATAAAATTATAATAAAAGAATTATAATAAAAAAAATTATCATTAAAAAAAAAAAAAACGAAAAAAACCACGTGCAAATAATTAAAAAACAAATATCCATAAATTTGCTGTTTTTTTTTTTAAATGAAACAATTTATAAATTTTAAAAATGAAAAACCAAATAAACTAAAAGATTAAAAAAAAAAAATTAAATTAAATTAAAATTTAATAAATAAATTTTAAATTTTAAAAAATAATTAATCTAAAATATTAAATTTAAAAACAAAATTAAAAAAAAAAATAAAAAAAAAAATTAAAACAAATTAAATTTAAAATAAAAAATTTGAATTAAAAAAAATTAATTTTAAATAGTGTGAATTTAAAAAAAAATAAAAAAATAAAAATGAAAGTAAAAAAAAATATATATATATTAAAAATTAAAAAAAAAAAAAAAAAAAAGAATTTTTTGATGGTGGTGACACTGCCAGTCAGCCTCCCACCCAGGTGGCGGCGGAGGCTGACTGCTGGGCAGGCGGGGGGCTGCAGCTCCCCGCCCGCCCAGCGGCCGGCCTCCACCGCCACCTGGGCGGGAGGCCGACTGTGGGAATCGCCCTCCTGTTGCGAGAGGCCGATTCCGGAAATTGCCCTCCCGCTATGGGAGGCCGATTCCGGGAATCACCCACCGCGGAATCGGCCTCTCACCGCGGGAGGCCAATTCCGGGAATTGCCCTCCCGCTGCGAGAGGTCGATTCCGGGAATCGCCCTCCTGCTGCGGGAGGCCGATTCCGGGAATCGCCCTCCCGCTGCAGGAGGCCGATTCCGGGACTCGCCCTCCCGCGGTGAGAGGCCGATTCCGGGAATCGCCCTCTCGTGGCGAGAGGCCGATTCTGGGAATCGCCCTCTCGCAACGAGAGGCCGATTCCAGGCGGGAGGGCGATTCCCGGAATCGGCCTCCCGCGGTGAGAGGTTGATTCTGGGAATCGTGCTCCCATGGGGAGAGGCAGATTCCGAGAATCACCCTTAGGCCGATTCCGGGAATCACCCTCCCACAACGAGAGGCCGACTCCGGGAATCAGCTAAGGGAGGTCGATTCCAGGAATCGCCCTACTGCGGCAAGAGGCTGATTTTGGGAATTGCCCTCCCGTGGCGAGAGGCCGATTCCGGGAATCGCCCTCAGGCCGATTCTGGGAATCGCCCTCCCACAGCGAGAGGCCGATTCCAGGAATCTCCCTCAGGCCGATTCCGGGAATCGCCCTCCCGCTTCCTCAGGCCAATTCTGGGAATCACCCTCCCGCGTTCTCAGGGTGATTCCGGGAATCGTCCTCCCGTGGCGGGAGGCCGATTCCGGGAATCACCCTCCCGCCGCGGCAGGCTGATTCCGGGAATCGGCCTCCTGCATTGCAAGCGGGCGATTCCCAGAATCGGCCTTAGGGCGATTCCCGAAATCGGCCTCCCGCCGCAGGAGGGCGATTCCCAGAATCTGCCTCCTGCTGTGGGAGGGTGATTCTCGGAATCGGCCTCCCGCCTAGCGGCTGGCCTTTGCCATCACCTGGGCGGGAGGCCGATTGGCGGCGCCATCACAATAAAAAAATTCTTTTTTATTTTTTATTTTTTTTAATTTTTAATATTTTTATTTTTTAATTTGATTTTTTTTTAATTCAATTTTTATTTTTATTTTTTTAAATTCATTTTTTTGTTTTTAATTTTTTTTTCTAAATTTTGTTAATCATTTTTAGTAAATTTTGTATTTTTTTTTTTCATATTTTTTTATTATTATTAAATTTTATGTTTAGTTTTTTCATTTATTTTTTTAAAATTTAGTAAATTTTGTATTTTTATTTATTTATTTATTTGAATTTAATATTTTTTAAATTTTAAATTTTTATTATTATTATTTTTTTAATTACATAAAATTTTTATATTTTTTTTTATTTCAATTAAAATTGTGTATTTAAAATTAGATTTTTTTTTTAACTTAAACTTAATATTTTCAAATTAATTTGTTTTTTATTTTATTTTTTATTTAATATTTTTTATTTAATTTATTTTTTTCAATTTCTCTATTTTAATTAATTTTTAAAGTTTTTTAACTTTTTATTTTAACAATGTTTTTTTTTTCTTTATATTTAAAATTTACTTTTTATTTCAAAATTTATTTGTTTATTCATTTATTTATTAAAATTTAATATTTCTTTTTTAATTTAATTTGTTATTTTAATATTAACATTTTTTTTTCAAATTTAATAAAATCTATAATATATATATATATATATATATATATATATATATATATATATATATATATATATATATATATATATATATATATATATATTAATTTTAATTTAATATATTTTTTTAAATCTATTTGTTTTTTTAATATATATTTCTTTAAATTTAATATTTTTTTGTTTTTTTTTTTCATTTTTTATTTTTAATTAATTCTTCATTTTTTTACTTTTAATTTCAATAATTTTTTTTGGTTAAGTTTTAAATTTATTAAAATTTAATATATTTCTTTAAATTTAAAATTTTTTTTTTAATTTAATAAACATTTTCTTTTTCTTTTTCAATTTAATTTCTATATTTTATTTTTTATAATTTCTTTCTTTTTTTAACTGATTTTTCTTTTTAATTTAATATTTTTATTTTTTTATTTCTATATACTTTGAAATTTTAATCTTTAAATTTTTTTTCAAATTTTAAATTTTAAATTTTTTTCTTAAATTTTAGGTTTTTTTAATGTTTGAATTAAAATTTTGATTTTGTTTTTATTTTTATTTTTTTATTCTTATATATTTTTAAATTTTAAGCTTTAAAATGTTTTTATTTTTTAAATTTATTTTTTTTTCATAAATTTTAGGTTTTTTTTTAATTTTTGAATTTTAAAAATTAAAAAATTGTTATTTCTATTTTTAAAAATGTCAAAAATATGACAATTTTTTTTTTTGGTTATTTCAGCGTCAATTGGTTTTGTTTTAAGGGTGTTTTTTCAATCCTTTTTTCAAGAAACAATTTTGTTTTTAGCATAATTTTATAAAATGTTGAAATTTGACCTTCAAAAAAAACCAAGTGTGTTCTGGAATACACTTTTTTTGTTTTTGGGGTGTTTTTTCATGTTTTTTGAGTCTTTTTGGGCTAGAGTTCCCATTTTGAGGTCAGGTTACCTATTTCATCGGTAACAGTGTTTGTCATGTTGTTATAGACTTAGAGACATTTTAACTGATGCTATAATCACATTAATCATGGTCACTAATGAAAATTTATGCTTCCCAAAAATTTACCTACCATGCTTAACCACCATGGCATGAGTGGATGCCACATCAACCCTCATTACTCATGGAAAAGGGGCTAGCCATGAGAGCACATTGAATAATATTTTAGAAGGGAAAAATTTGTAATGGTAGTTGAGAGTTGAAGGAGTTAAAATTGAGCTCTAGTTGGCTATTGAATAATGTTATAACTGGGCCACTAGGAGGAAAATGGATTCCGTTCTATTTGAGTGTATCTTTTTATGTAGTAGAGCAAATCAATTTTGAGTATGAGTGAGAGTGCATAACAGAATGAGTTAGTGTTCTATAGTATCTTATCAGGTGATAGGTCATAAATGACACCATAGAGGGTGCCTTCTCCATTGTAATTGCATTATTTCCATTTTAGTTAAAAGAGAGAAGAGTAGGCTCACCTTCCAGCCAGGTTTTATCTTGTAAGTGTTTCCTAGTGCATATATTTGTGTTCAATGTGGTCAGCATGTGGTTTTATTTTGTTTTTCGATATTTTCTACATTTGATCTATTTAATGCATAAGAAATAAATTCATAATTAAAAAATCTAGAATATAAAGTAATTTAACCTTTATAGTATAGATTTCGATCTATTTTTAAGGCCTATTGTGACGAGATATCTAGCGACAAATTATAGAACAATAAGGGAGTTATTATATTTGGAAATGTGCATTGAAAAGGGCATTAATGTTTGAAGTGTGGAAGATATTTTAACACAATCAAGGATATTTTTTAATGAGCCATAGATACATGTTATATACCATAAGATTATGTTGTGAATCCATATCATATTTCACACTGGAATTATTCTCTCGTGGGAATATTTCACATTGGAATCCTCTAGGAATATTCTCTCGGTCTGCACACCTGCACGAGGTTTCGTCTTAGGGTTCTAACATTCTTGGTTCCCTTCGCCCATATACTATTATACTACCCTGTTGGCCTCGTACCTTCGTTATTTGAATGATTGGCAAAGTTTATATAATGTTTCTTTGGTGGACTAACCAAATTCGCACCGGTTTGTTGTTTGGTTAGCACACAATAATTAGAACTGTTCATTCGCGTTCAGTTTGGAAGGTCATAGGTTCAAACCCCGTGAACTATTTTTATATTAAAATAATATATATTGAACCATTAGTTTAGAAATACTGATGAATTTTAGGAGGTGTCACTAGATTTGGTGGTTACGCAAAATTTAACTTGTCACCATACGTAATTGGATCCAACCAATTTTTTCATGTGCCAAGTTGGTTTAGCCAACTGGGTGTTGCCATGTGGTGGCCTTGGGTTGGTCAACTTGGTGTCTAAATTGACACTGTGCCCTATCAGCACTGACTCACTACCATGCCACATCACCATGCTCACTATAATATACAGTGCCACGTGACATGATCTGGTGGTGCCACATGGCACTTTCTGGGGGTGCCATGTAGCACTTTTCAATTGGTCCATTTGGTAGCCCTAAAATTCGAAAATATGTGACACATGTCATTCCCTCAAGATATCATTTCACCTTGTTAACATCATGTTTACATCAATAGTACAAATTGTTTATGCCATCATTGACTTTGACTTCTTTTTAGTTTTGACCCAAAAATTTTACTAGCCATAACTTTCGCATATGAACTCAGATTGAGGCATTATTTATGCAGTTTAATTCCTTGTGACAAGATCGTCGACTTGATCCTAGTTTTGTCGAGTTTTGAGCACACTGATTTTTGGGCATTTTAGGGATCCTCCTGGATCAATCCTCCCCACTAAGAAAGGTTTTTTCCTCCAAAAGTATAAAGAGTAACTGCAAGATGATGTACTCCCACATTTCTCGATCTACATCAGAAATGTTCATGAAAAACCACACTTTCCTTTCCTTCACCTTTGTACTTTAGAACCATAATGATTAAGTGAACACTTGTATCCATATGAAAATTTGTAGCTTCCAATACATTTATCACAACTTGAAATATTCCAACCAATACCTTACTTTCCAAGAGTTTATAAAAAAATAATGGTCAAGTTTTACGGCATAAACCATATCCCTTGCTATCCAACTAAAAGGAAAAATATCGCTATGTTGCATATTCAAGTGATGGTATACACTTCATCACTTTTAAAAGTTATTTCCCATCCATGGGGTCTTTCGAAAACAACATGTGATTTACAATGGTGGCCATAATCAACTACTTAATAAGATTACCCAGCTCTTACCTAACCAGGATAGTGGGCTTTCCTCCTATAGCTATATTCCTTGTTGAATTTCTTCATCGGTCGGTTCCTTCACAAATGATTTCATATGCTTCTGGTCCTTATTTGGTTGTATCTCTAGATGGATCTTCCAACATGTTTCTTTGTGATATCCACCCTTGATACAATGGCTTCAATGATTTTTCTTCCTCTAGAATTTATTGACCTTATTTTGTCTCTCTTTCCTGGGAGACATATATGCTTCCTTGAATGATTGTCTTTGGTGCGGATTTGGCAAGGAAAACATGACTTAGTTTGAAATTCTCACATCATTGGAAGGTTTTTGTGTGATATCAACATCCTGTATTAAATCAAAATTGTCACTTGAAGAGTCTCCTGTGGGTTTGGAATGTCTTTCAACTTCCTCTTTGACATATCATAATCCTACATATTGAGATATTTCCACGACTTGGATAGGATTCAAAATTCCCTGGACATCAAATCCTAGGACCTTTCCTTCATATCCCATCTTCTTCATTATATTTGAACAAATTCCTTTGTTGTGCCTTTCATATGCACAAAAATCATCATCATAATTAGAACATGAAACTAAAGAATCAATGGCATTGTTTACCTAACTTGTTTATTCTGAAGCGGGAGATGATGGCTTCGCTAAGACTTCAGTACACTTCAAATTTTCAAAGGTTTATTTTGTGGCTTGTAGTTGAAGCTGCAATTCCTACTTCCCCTCTTCTTCTTCTTGTGTTAGGTTTCTTAGTTCAACATTCTATACTTGAATTTTCTAGTTGATCTCCTCAAGTTCTTGGAGCCACTAATTATATGATGTTCTATTTGAATGATGAGAATGAGATGAAGAAGAAGAACAAAATTCACTTGAAAATGGATATGGAGGTTCATGAGGTTCTTGTCCATTTCCCTGATTTACTGAAGTAATGTCCTCTTCTTTCTCTTTCTTATTCTTTTCTTTCATTATTACTCCCTTCTCATAATCTGTAAAATATTTATCTACCATTTATGTCATAGTGTAGAATGATTTATGGAAATTCTTGGTGCGAACATTATCATTATCCATTTTCCTTCTTTGTGTTTCATGTCCAATATTGGGGTCAAAAAAATTGATTTTTCCTTCACCCTCTTTGATTTTGGCCTTTGTTATCATCCACACTCACAATTCACATTAGCAAGAAGAGCACTTTAATACCAACATAACCTGGTATATGTTATTTGGTGATGTTAGTATATTTTCACAAAAGTGCATGTAATACCATAAATGCAAACACTTAAAGAAGAAGCAACATAAAATGAAAGCATAAAGACAATTGCACTAATGTTTGATAATGAAGTTCACCCAATGTGGGGTACGTATTTAAGCCTGGCTACAAAATTGGAGAGGTCTCTTCATTCATATCAACAAAAAGAAAGGAAAGTACATGGAAACATACATCATTATACTTCCAACCCTAGGAGTGAAATGAAAATGGGTTTCTCAAATCCCAAATATTACTACACTAGTGAAATCCTTGTGAAATTCTAAGTAAAGTAAATATAAAATCAACTATATTCTGCCACCGTCAACTCTCGGCCCTCCCAAAGAATATTCAAGATTCCACAACAGAATCTAAATGGAATATTCAAAATAATATTTTAGAGAAATATTATAGACAATATACCTTGGGAACATTCTCTCAGCCTGTGCGAGGTTTCGCCATAGGGTTCTAACCCTATTGGTTCCCTTGGTCCACACACTATTTCATTGTCCTCTCAACCTTGTATCTCCATCGCTTCTATGATTGGGAGGGTTTATATAATATTTTTTCAAAAAACTAACTAAAGTCCCACCGATTATCAATTTGGTTAGAAAATAGTAATTAGACCTATTCGTTGGTGTTTGGTTTGACGGATTGTGGGTTAAAATATCCCAAACACTATTTTGATATTAAAACAACATATATAGAACTGTTAGTTTAGAACTGCTGCCGAATTTGGTGGAGGTGCCGTTAGATTTGGAGATTATGCTAAATTTAACTTGTTTCCGTACTTAGTTGGGTCCAACAATTTTTTTCATGCACCAAGTTGGTTTAACCAATCGGGTGTTGCCACCTGGCAGCCCCAGGTTGTTACACTTGGCCTCAAAATTTCCACCATGCCCTGTCAGAATTGACTCACATCTATTCCACATCATCATGATGATTGTACTGTATGATTCCATGTGGCATGCTCCGGTGCTGCCACATGGTGCTTGTTGGGGGTGCCATGTGGTACTTCTCAATTCGTCTAGTCAGCAGTCCTAAAATTAAAAATATAAGTAACACATGTCACACCATTAAGATACCATGTCAACTTACTGACATCAGTAGTACGGATTGCTAATGTCATCATTAACTTTGACATTTTGCTACGTTTAACCCAAATCTTTGATTGGCCATAACTTTCACATATGAACTCGGATTGAGATGTCATTTGCATCATTGAATTCCTTGTGATGAGATATTCTGCTTGGTCCTAGTTTCATTGAGTTTCAAGGACTTTGATTTTTGGGCCTTTTAGGGATCCTCTTAGATCAGTAAGTGAATATATGGAAATATGTTTTTTTCTAAACTAGTAGCATAATTATTGATTTGGGAAAGCTCCTATAACAAATGAGTTAAGCATGAGGTAAGAATGGTTATAGACTGACCTATTTATATCTAGATCTGTCTTATTTTGTTGTCTTGTTTCCATTTAGACACAAGTAAGTGATATTGGTCATTTTTATTTATTGGTTTACTGATTTATGATACCCTTATTGAAGTTGCATGATTATTCTATATTTAATTGTAAATATGGTTTTATTGATTGGTCGTGGGGCCAATAATTAAGCTTACTGATTTGTGTAAATAATTTAATGATGAATCAATGTTTGCTTTTGGGAAATTATATGGGAAATATCACATGAGTAATATGGACTTCTTTCTATCCTAGTAATTGTTAAGTGGTTAAGTCCACATGGTGGACCTTCCCAAATATTTCTCCTAAAAAATACCAGGAGAAAATTTTCCTCTAATGGAAACAATATAATAGGAGAGAGATATTATGTTGAGTGGTAGAATAAAATTAGCTAGAGAGAGATGTTAAGTTGGGTAAAAATTTGAAAAAAGTGCAATGGGAGAGATATTCGTGCTTAAAAGGAAAAAGTAAGGACCTTTTCCTATGTAAAAGAAAAATCCTAGGTAAAGAAAAAAGGATGCAGACCTTAAAAGTAGGACGATGCTAGAATTTTTTTTTCGGAAGAAAACATTAAATAACACTAAAGAAAGATAGGAATAGGTTTTTCTTCTACAATATTCATTGAAGAGATGATGCTAGAAGTTTGAGCCAAGGGGGAGTTGGTGGTTTGTAGCTCACTGGTTGGGAGGAATGTTTCCCAAAAATTCTATTTTGGTGTGATAATCTATTACTATATCTAAGATATTATGGAATTGGTCGAAGTATGTCAATTCTTGTTTATACGTCTGCTAAAAAAATTTAATGAATATGTTTTAGTAACGACCATGGAATTGAATTATTTATGATAAGGCTACCGAAAAGAGAGAGAAGTATATTTTCAAGGAATTCTGTAGGGAATATATATATCACTGATGCATGCATATTATGTATAGTAGCATGCATGAATTTTCTAGGGATGTATGATTAATTGTGTTCTGAAAGTATAATGATATCGTAATCGTAAGTATTTAGGTTAGTTATAACATATAAAAAATTATTAAGATATCGTATTATATTGTAGTTGGTCACATCATAAACCTTATATAAAAGACATCGAGGTATAACGTACCTCTCTTAAACATCCTGAAAGGATCTACAAGATTAGACTTAAGAGATCATTTAAATTCCCACCTATCTGTCAAAATATTTGATTGAACTCATAATGTGGACCCTAGTTTGTTTCATCAAAAATAAATAATATTAATTAAGCGTTGATTCCATACTAATTTTATCTAAAACCAAAAAAAAATTTAAGTTAAAGTGAACAAGAGGAACTATTTTACATAGGGTGGAAATTTGGAGACTAGGTAGAGTCCCCATGAAGATCAGTTACAAAAAAATAAGTCTCTAGTTCAAAGAAAAAGGAATCCTATCTGATATGGACAATAATAGTGAAAATTTAAAGTTTAGGATCAAGTATATGTTAAATGGAAAAGTTGGTAAAGTGAAATTAAACTTGTGTATGTGCCTAACCCTTTAGATTAATGAAAAGTATACTCATTTTATGAATAGAGTATAAATTCTACATTATTCCCATGAATATAATTACGCAAATGGAACACAAATATATTAAGCATATAAAGGAGTGGGAAGGAATGTATAGTAAATGACTGAATTCATGGGAAAAGCCTTCAATAGTTGCTATATTTTGACCTATGAGAATGCCAACTGCGTATGCAGTGAAAGTACATAGGGAATAGGCTAAAAATATATTCAAATGTTCTCTTAAAATTACAATTGAATCTGTTCATACACAAAAAAAAAAAATGAACATTATGGAAAGTAGAACTCATTTCAAGTTAGAACTAGAAAGTAACGAAGTAGCAGGAAATTCATATGTGTTATTGCGTACTAAGAAATTCAATAACATTCATATGAGATGTTTTGAAGAGGGAAAATTGTAAGGGAGAGGTTGAACTCATGACAGTAAGTGACAATGATATATATATAAATATATAAAATTCAAATTTAAAAGTTAGGAAAGAGTAATAAATAGCTTATAAAATTCCACTCTCTAAATTATATAAAATCCATTAGAACGGAATTTTTCAAAAATATAATGTATATGTATAGGTATTATTTGTAAAAGGTCGATACTTTAAACTAGAGGCAGTGGGAGACACTACTCAGTCCAAAGCATTATAAAATTTAGATACAATGGGACACTTACAATTATATATACAAATCAATGTTCTCTGGTCTACCATTAGGGGAATTTTGAGGTCTAAAATAGGCCTCCTAAGGAAAATGTACAATCAAAATTCACTTTATGAGAAGAAATCACATTTTAGGGAATGACACCATCCCTAATGGTTAAGGTGGCATTGCTTGACTTAAAGGTACTTGCTTGTCACATTCTCAATGGTGGATAAAAACTCATGGTTAACCATAGTAGTGATCTAAGTACTTTTAAAGTCAAAGCAAAGTACTCATAATAGATGTCATTTAAAACATTTTGAATAAAAATATATTATTGTCATTTCATATCTCTTGAAAGAAACAATGCATATCACTATACATTTATTATATTATATTATATTATTTTTATATAGTATATTAATTACATGTTATTATACAATTTAAATAATATAAATTTTAATTAGTATCATATAATATAATTAAGAATTTATAAATTTATATTTATATTTTATTTTAAGTTTTTTAAGTACAAAGGAGAAATGCATTAGTTCTTCAATGATAATGGTATTTTCTTGAAAATTTCATTCTTATTTATAGTCACATCAATACAATTTTTTTATTAATTTTATTTTGGTACAACTTTTTAATTGAATTTAACTATGGTTACATGGATTGTGGTGAAAAAAGTGAATTGCAAATTCATAAATATTATTTTATTATTTTTTTAGGAGGCCAATTTTAGACATCAAAATTCCCCTAATGCCATAAAATTAAAAAATGATTATATGTCAAAGAGATGAATGACGAATGATGAAGACCTGAACTACCTATCCACCTTTGGCAACGGTCATGACGAGTTTAACCTAAGAATAGAAATATGGTTGAAGATGAGATTAGGGGCTTGCTTTGCAACTACAAGGAAAGGGTGTCGGAGTGAAGGATACAAAATAATTCGAGAAACACATTCATGGTTAAAAGGGATATGAAACCTTGTCAAAAATATAAAAGAAAACATTACAATGTGATAAATTGAGAACATGCTATAAACCAAAAAGAATACATATATAATTAACTATGAGTGGTTTGGAAGTGTTAGGGGGCCATGCTCCACCTGTAATACCCAGAAACAAAACTAGTTAGACTCATGAATAAATGTCTTTTGAGAGTGATATGGTAAAGTTATCATAGTCGAAAAACAAAAACTACATCAAAACGTGAAACGTTACATGGCATAAAAAGCCTCGAATGCCTTGTTAATTCGAGGACTAGAATAGTGAATAAAAAAAAAATTATAAGAAAAATACATGACTCGACACTACTAATTGCATTGTGGGGGGGTGGGGTGGCGTTTAATTTACTATCAGGGAAGAAAAAACCTCCCCTGATTGTTACTATCTTCTCCCAAAACATATTTGACCTGCCAAGGGGAAGAGGGGAAGAGGATTATCAATAGAATAAGAAATATGACAACATATTCAAGCATAAATACAGAAAAGGAACACCATTTTGTAGAGAGTAATGAGGAAAACATTTCCACATTTAGTGGCCCTGAGAGTTTTTCATACAAGAATACCCTAGTGCAGAGTAATAAATAGACCATATAGGAACACCCTCACTTAGAGTACCATCCCTACCATAGAGAAAAATGAAGGGATTTAGTACCATAAGAAAAACTAGGAATGGAGTAAGATAACAATATATAACCAATGAAAACAAAGAGGATGCAAATGTGACAATATTGGATACTTGGAAGGAAGAGTGAAGTGATTGTTTGTGCCAGAATGCTGTAAAAGGGCCACATATTTTTAGATAGGAAGTTTGCATGAAATGCAGAAAAACAATTAAGTCCCGAAATAATGAATACTTGAAAATATTATCAATGTCACAACTCCTAGAATCCCAACCTATAAGAAATCATAACAAATAATATTAACCCAAGAGAGATACTTAGTACATGGAGAAAAAATAGGAGAGGGAGAGAGAAGATGTAATTGAAAGTTGAGGCTTACATATTAACCTTGCACAGGACAACGACCAAGCCCCATCTTATGAAGATAATAATCTATTAGAAAAAAATATGGAGGATGTTTTAACGAACTAAACAATGGAAACCATCATGACAGAGGGACAAAAATATTCTAATTCATGGAGTAGAATGACGATCAGAGAAAATAAAAAAGGTGAAATGAAAACGAAACACAAATATAAACCTATCCAATCGTAAACCTAATCTCATACCATCATTTTATTTCTCCACATGATCTAAACCATTCAAAACAATAACTATGTGGTAGCCATGTGCTAACATAAAAAATGTACCAACATTATAATACCATGCGACATGGTCACATGTCAGCATACAGAGTGGGGGTCGTTATTTTTTAAGTTTCATATAAGTCGCCCAGGTATAAGGGTTACACCTTAGCTATATTAAGTGGAGGACCAAGGTTAAAATGGTGGGCCAATGCTAGGATGTAAAAATAGTTGCAAGCATAAATACATAATATTATTAATGTTCATGTTTAGATCCAAGAGGAATAAGCAATACAAAATCATATATATATATAAGTGTATACTTGCTATTAGTCTCATGTCAAAGGCAGGTACGTATGTTAACAAGCCATGAATAATATAGATATAATGGCTAAGACACCAAAAAATTCAAATATTCCACAGGGAATTAAAAAGGCACGCAAGACTATAATAAAGATATGTTTGGTTACATAGAAAAGGCTTTCTATGAGAGAAAAGGGTAGTTAGAGAGAACGACAAACCAATGTTGTAAAATAACTAATTTTCATAATCATCAAATATCCAAATGCATAGAGAAAATATTTATTTTACAATCCTCTTGGAGAGGTAAGAAGTATTATTAATTGTGGTCAAAATCCTCTAGAGATGTGAACTAGAAACAAACAATAATTTTTTTTCTAGTGGATTTTGGGTACATTACATGATTTGGTTTTTGTTGTTTCGAAGCTTGTAAATCCAACTTATGTAGTGGTGTCAATGATCCTATGTGTTCAAAATTTTTATATACAATGTTCAATTCGGATTTGAAGTGTCTTTGGTGAGTTTTCTCTTTTCATTTTTCCTTGTGTGCTTTTATATGACAAGAAAAACACAAAACAACTAATTGTTGGTTATTGGAACATTTGTTTGAGTTGGTTAATATACCTCAGTTTGGATTGGTTTACTTCTTAAAATATATTATAAAGTGTGTCTTCGCATTTACATCTTGCATAGTGAATGTGTTGCATTATGATTGTTTGAAAAAGAGTGAGACTCTACTCTACTCATATAATTCATTGAGTTTAAAGAAAAAATGCATATTGCATTTATTTCTCTTATGAGCTAGATTCATCACACATTATCATGTCTTCACTCCCTATCCATTTGACATTAAGAAGTATCCAAGAAAATTTATTGGTTAGATTAAAACAAATAAGATATTTTTTCTTTGGTTAGGTACACACACTTAGATAGAAACTAAGGCCTTGGAATAGGATTGGGGAGTTAACTCTCCAAGGCCATTAAACCTTATACTAGATTCAATATTGAGTGAAAATACACTAGTAGCACAAGATTGTTCAAGAAAGCTCCTATAACACAGGAGTCAATAAGAATGAAACATTGGATGCACTTTGAGGGTTCATCCCCTCTTAGGGTGTGCTTTGGTGTCACTATTGATTTCCCTGCCTCGTATCTCTTGCATGAAGTGGTATCCATAGTGGTCGGTCTTTAGGGCTCTTACACAAGGTGACTATGAGGGGATATCTTGTGGTACCTGAGATAGCTGCATAAAATATGTCTCAACTTAGTCTAGAGGGTACATGTCCTCATTCAGGGTACTTGCACCTATTGAGTTGATATTTTGGCGAAGTTGAGGGGGTTATTATTATTTTTTATTGTTCCTATTAGCCTTCTTTTTGTATGAACTTCTCCGTTGGATTTGGCTACCAACCTCAACTTATAAGGGAAGAAAGTGTTGTGTGCATATTTTTTTTTAGGTCATTTTTTATAGGGGGGTTTGTTTTTCTTACTTGGTTTCATAGTAATTTTCCATATGGTGTATTCTTTGTTGTTTTTTCCATTTGTCACCATGGCTACCCAACTGGCTCACTAGTCAAGGTGTGTTAGAGGCATTTCTCGTATAGAGGAGGAGGGACCACCTCTCATTAGCTGATGAGTTATCCGCCCTAGTGTGGAAGTTCAAACCAATACTAAAGACCAAGATCTTTCCCTTAGTTAGAAGGAGGGATAGGAGTTACTACTTGATGGTTACATCCCTCCCTTCAATCCACCCTTAATGAATCTGCTTGGTTTAGTTTTTATCCGGGTTAGATAGACACTTGGTAAATATTTTTCACTTTAAAATCATCCCCTTATGATGTTAAGCATGGACACATCATAGTTCACTAGAACTTTAGCCTCTCCTAATTCGACCATGTAGGTAGACCCTTCGGGTTATCCTTCCTCCATGTTCATGAGTGGCATAAGTGTTCTAGTCCTTAGTTGTCTTTTGGACTTAGTAGCTCACAGTTTGGAGGAACCATATGGGTTTGAGTTGTTTATAGAGATTTAAACACAACTTTTCCAATGGAAAAATATCGAACCCCCTTCATCGATAAGATTATCGATGATTGCTTCATAGACAAGGAATTATCTTTTATGGATGGCTTCTTTAGCTATAATAAAATGCACATCAAACTAGTTGACCAACATAATATGGTTTTCCTTTGTACTTGGGGTAGTTTTTCCTATCGTAATTTTCCATTTGGCCTTAAACATGTTGGGGCCACTTTCCAACACGCTATGGCCTATGATTTCCACGACATAAAAAACAATTTTTATGCCTACTTAGAAGATCTTCACACTCATTTGTGGCACCTAGGTGACCACCTTTCTCATCTTCATGCTATATTTCTTTGGTTCCATTACTACAACATTTGGTTGAATCCATACAAATGTGTATTTTCGATGAAGCAAGGAAATTAGTAGGTTTTTTTGTATCCTAGCATGATATTAGGGTTGATATTGTTAATGTACTTTCCACAGTAGCCATATGAGATTTTTGAGCCTTGTTCATTCGTTTTACATTTTTGAATAGAACTAAAATCATTACTTTCTCATATTTTATTGTTTATATGCTTTCTTTTTTTGATTTCAATGTTATATGGATACTTATGTACTAACAAATATTATTCATGTCTATGTCTAAAGCTATCATAGGGATTTGGGGATTTTTTTGTCCACATGCAACCCTAATTCCTCACAATAGCTTGTCTTGATCAACTATGGTCTCCTTATCATAAGAGTGTCACAACAATGGTAAAGAATTCCATAACTAAAAATGCAAATAACTAACATGAAAATTAGAATGATTAAAATAACATAATAAGAGATAGGGCTATAAAAATCCTATAGATTCATTAATAAAAGTTGCTATCATTGTTGTGTATTGTAGGAGCTAGGGAAGGCCATGGAAACAAATGAAGTTATTTCCAATGAAGAAAAACAAAATAATTTGGGACATTAGGTACTTAAATATTAAATTAATTTATGAAATATTAACCAAACGAAATTTAGTGTCCTATCTATTTTTTCCTAATCCTAGTAATTTATATAGTTCATTATTCAAATTTGACAAAAAATAATGCACGTTGTTAATTAGTTTAGGTGGAAAATGTGTTTGGAACAAATACAAAGTTGAACTCTTTTACTAGAAAACAACTAAAATAGGTACACAAGGGTAGACTTCATACTGTTAAAGAATGTTGCATGATAAAATGGGTGGAAGAAGATATGATAAATGAGTCTTCAGATATAACAGAAACCGGTGGCAATGAGCAATAGGTTAGTCATGAGATAATATATGGGATGAATATTCTGATAAAATTGTTATAATTTCTGGGTGTTATAAATTTTTAATGTTTAGAAGCTCAGTGAAAAATTCCAATCTTGGGATTAGATTTCTCTTTTTGAGAGAACCAATTTGACTATTAAAACACTCAATATTTAGATGAGAGAAAATGTGTTTCTAAATTTAATCCCACATGTACTCAAAATTTAAATAAAATAACGCACAATTTTTTTAAAATGATATAAACTATAAACCTAACTCCATACTCTCCACTTGCGGAGACTTGCCCGCCACATGAATCACGTTTTATTTAAAGGAAGTAAAAGACATAAGGGTTTGTATATTACATACACCCTTTACCATCATATATATAAGGTGATGTATGCTGAGGACATAAAAACCAGCGTGCTCTACAACGAAATTGACTTCCATGAATATGGAAAAAGGAACCAAGTTATATATAATACAAATGGTGTAACCCATCACAGAAAGGCTAATCACCGAGCCACTTCACACCAGACCACCATTGATCACATCTCTTTCGATTAATGAGATTTCATCAGCCTTGGGTCATTTTTATTTTTCCACTCTTCCATTAGATTTCAAATTTTGTATAAGTTTTATGTATTATAATATGTATGATATATATTATTACATAAGAATTTTAATATAACATCTATATGTATATACAATTATATAAATTAAAGGTTTACGTATTAAATATACTTATATATTCTTGAAAATTCATATACATACATTAATATCATAGCATTCACATATATTATTAAAATTTCATATAACACATATATTGTTTAAGATATTTAAAAATTATTTAAATTTTATAGAAAAATGCAATTAAAAAATTTATAATTAAAATTTTATTTTATATTCAAAACTGAAGATATATATGAATGAGTATATTTCATCTAAAGATGCATTTTTTTTCTCTAATAGTTGAATGGAGAAATTGTGTCGGCCAAAATTCATGTGTAGCATAGTAGGAGCATCTAATAGAAATTTATCAAAGACTTTAATAATTTGAAAAAAATTCACGTTGAAAGTTCCAGAAAGTCAATTTACACATTAAATATATTTTTAATCTAATTCTTCTTTATAGTTAGAAAAAAGTTCACTATATTTTACAGAGTTAAAAATCAAATTCATTTTATAAAGGTACTTGAAATATTTTTCTCGGGAGAATGGTGAGTTTATATTTAGATTTTATTTATAATTTATTTTACATTTGAGAATTAATTCACATATGTTATTTTTTTAATATTAAAAACTATTAAAAAAGCTCATTATATGAGAGATTTGAGCGAAAGTCCATTTAAACGATGAAATATATATGTCATTTAGATAAATTTATTATTGTTAATGTAATTTTAGTTTGGAAGTTATGAGAAAGAAATGATAAACTAACTCCCAACTATACAAAATAAGATCCAAACACTCATTTGAAGGGTTGAACAATGACATATTGAAGGTGGTGCATTGAAGTTGAATACTTATAATTGTTTACAACCATAATGTACTTCTTATAGTGGTGTTTCTCATGGTGTTTGTGAGGATTTTAATTCAATAATATCATAATTCATTTATTTCTTCCTTATCTTTTTATGTGTTTGATTTATGTGACATTTATTGACTCGTTCAATGTGCAGGTTATTGAAATAACATGATTATTTAGTAATATTGCAAGCAATAATGATTTAAATACTTAATGATAATTTAAATGATATTGGAGCTTATTCGTTGCAAAATGGAACTCTAATGATACATGCTATCGAGGGTTTATTTTCACAGTAAACTTGGATATTTTATTTTTATTTTATTACTTTTATTCATTATTTAATGCATTGGCATATGTGAATGATTGCGAATACTTAAAATTTATCATATTCTCAAATATTTCACACATTAAGTTGATTTAATATTTTGTCAAATATTTATTATTAGAAATAATTAATTCAAATTTTCTGATTGTTTGTGCAGGGTAAACTAATAGTAATACTTGATGTCTTATTACTTTAATCTCATATTTCAATTAGGTAAATTTAAACACGCTTATTTATTTTTTTTTCCTTTTATTTTAAATATTAACCCTAATATTGTGTGTGAGTTATGATGTAATAAATTAAAACCTTTTATTTGTCATACATTATATTTTAAATTGATAAGTTTCATGTGTTATATCCTTACCACCCATATTTCCCCAAAAACCTTGTTTGATTTAATAAACACTCATTAGCATTAACCTGACATGATCATTTTTATTTAAAGTACATTTATTTAATTAATATTACTATCAGGGAATACCCCTGTGGTGAAAAGGAGGCTAATGTCTTCTCGAGTTGTTGGAACCAACAATTTGGTAACTTTGATATTTTCAATCTAGAAACAATTATTGATACAAAATATAATGAAGGTGAAGACGAAGAAATAATTGCAAGAACATATGAAAAGTAGGAAGGAATCATTGGAATACATAGATGCAGATGATAACATAAATGAATACTTCATATAATTTATAGGTTATATAATTCATATTTAAATAAGGAAAATTTTTATGCACTATTTTGAAAAATTTCAAGATTATTTGGATGTAATAATCATTTAATTACTATGTTTAGAACTCATTGTCTAAATTGGTGTTTTGAATATTCTTATAGATACACTCATTAATTGATGCAAATAATTCCATTAAACTGTTTTTATTTAATATGTTTTTTTAAGTAGGAAATAACAAGCTCAATTAATTGGATCAAAGTTACCATTGTTAGTTTCACTTATTCGTTGAAAATGGTCAAAAGTGATATGAAGTTACTGGTTTAGACCTAACTAAAATAATTTATATGTGTATAAATTGTAATATATTGCACATACACACAAATATAACTTGCAAATTTGAATTAAGGAAACAATTAATAAAACATTATTAAACCACATGACAACAAAGATTCAAATTTTTTAGGATCTTTGGATGGGTAAGGAAGGTGAATTCAAATTATCTAATCAATTTCTTAATTTTTGTAATCAACGATAACTTTCCCACACACAGGTAATATTTTCCCTATATAGGGAATTCGTGATGGCATGGGTCCTTATCATTGTCATTTTTGTTGTTATCAATCTCATTTATATTTTTATCATCTTCACCATCACCACTACTATTATAGGTTATTTTCGAAACATAATTATCACCATATATTCCTTGTTATAATAAAAATTGTGGAGAATTATGTTTTTGTTCTAATGATATATTTTTTTAAATATAGTGTGTCGTATAATATGCCAGTTTTCTATTAAATGAAGTGCTTATCCTTGCAATTTTTCACACATCTTAAGAGGCATGTGTGTTTTCAGATAGTATAAATTAGTCTAAAATGTATAATTTTTGAAAATATATATATGAGCATGATCTACATGAATAGAGATAACTTCTTCATATTACAATTTTATTTTTTATGCAAAAATATATTTTTTATTATTTTTTCGAAGTTGGCGAAGTAATATTTCAATTGCATGTTGCAGACACGTGTTCATGTAATGTTTTTTTCAACTATTTAAAGAAATCGAAAAAAAAATACCTTTTTGAAGAGGACCCATAAACACATATAGTGGTATTTTTTGAAATATTTTCGTTGTGTATATTTTAAGATATTGATTTTTCATTCAACCTCTTTAAAATAGTTCAAAAAAAATTCAAACATTAGTTTAAAATAAATGAGATGAAAAATATCATATGAATTCGAAAATGTCAAACTCATATGCCATTGGATAGAATATTCCTTCATGAATCGAACTTGATCAATTCTGCCACCTGAGGACAAATTTAGCCATAAGTCCACTAGGGTACAAAATGGATTTGTAGAAAATTTTGTAGAAGGGGTGCTGAAATTATTGATTTTAGGACTTAAGAGGCTCAATCAAGCACTCAAAGCACTCAATCAAGTACCTAAATTTCAAATCTAAATAGGTCGATAAAGGGTTTTGTAAACCC
This sequence comes from Pinus albicaulis, assembly GCA_034641835.2. Taxonomy (NCBI): domain Eukaryota; kingdom Viridiplantae; phylum Streptophyta; class Pinopsida; order Pinales; family Pinaceae; genus Pinus; species Pinus albicaulis. The sequence goes on from CM076581.1 coordinate 891,393,635, forward strand.
TCGATCAAGCCATTTACGTGGTTAATAGGGGCTCAATGGAGCCTCTATAATTTTTTTTGAATGATCTGAAATTAAAAGTTTTACCTCATTTTAAAATTTCAAATCTTATTGCAGTTTTTGTTATGATGTCATGTAAAAACCTTATTAAATTTAATTTTAATATTAAATGAATATTATTATTAAATTAGATGATGAAATTATATTAATATAAAAAAAATTAATACTAATATATTTTAATGTTAATATTAAATTTATTAATTTTGGATTAATATAATATTATTAACTTTAATATAATATAAATTTTCTTATATTATAATATATACTAGCACAACCAAATTAATAAATGTCATTGATATACATCATAGGCATTAACAAAAGATTCATACAAGCTCACTCAATATATTTTAATTCTATTTAACCTTTTTTTAATTAATCTAGCATAATAAAATATATAATATTTTTAAAATCTTGAAGTAATCATAGCCTAAAGCTACCTTTAAAGAATTAAAACATAAACATTTTCAATTGGAAGTCATGAAGTGCTCTATGTATCTTTGATTGAGGTAGATGGAACATTAATATTTTGGAAAATTTTAGGTAATATTTCCATGGAAAATTTTCATTTTCCATCTAGCTGAATGTACAACACACATTTGAAATATTTCATTATATATATATATATATATATATATATATATATATATATATATATATATATATATATATATATATATACATATATATATATATATATATATATATGAGGGAGAGGAGAGAGTCTCCAAGAAAGAGAGTGAGATTTAGATACGGAGTTGGAGAAAAATACCAGGAAGGAAGAAGTTCAAGAAATATATAGAGAGAGAAAGGTGGAGGGAGGGAGAGAGAGAGAGAGAGAGTGAAAATGGAGATATGGAGAGAGAGAGTGTGTATGTTTGGGGTTGATATAGAAAGACAAAGAATGACTCTAGATGGAGAGAATGGGGAGAGAGATTGAGAGAGACAGTGGGATAATCAACGAAGTTGTAGGACGAAGATTGAGATAGAGAGCCTAGAGAGTGAGTGAGTGAGTGATGTGGGAGAGAGATATAGGGAGGTCAAAGAGAAAGGAAGAGGGATAGGATTTGAGAGGGAGGAAGAGAGAGAGGGAGGTAAGAATAAATACATATATAGAGAGAAAGTATAGAGGGAGAGAGAGAGAGAGGGAGTGGCAAGGGAAATGTAGAGAGAGAGAGAGGGAGTGACAAGGGAGATGGAGAGAGAAGGAGAGAGGAGAGTAGGAGGGAAAAGAGATAGAAGGGGAGATAGAGGGAGAGAATGGGAGGAGAGAGGGAGAGGGAGGGATATATGTATATATATATATATATATATATATATATCTGTGTGTGTGTGTGTGTGTGTGTGTGTGTTTTTGGTGTGATATAGAGAGATTAAGAAGGAAAGATAGAGGGAGAGAGAGGGAAGAAGAGAGAGATATAGGGAGGGATGGAGAGATAAATAGATGTGAAGAGAGAGAGAGTGTGTTTCTGGGGGATGAGATAGAGAGACAAATAAGGAGTTATGGAGGGAGATATCAATATAGATGGAGGGGGGAGAGAAAGGGAAGAAAATTTCTTGCACTATATGCAATTATTTTAGTGTAAATATGTTGATTTATAATCCTATTTGATTTGTTGCAATGTAGGTACATTGATTTTTGTGTAGATGTTGATTTCTAATTCTATTTCATTGCTTGCATTAGATGCAGTGATTTCATTGTAGATGTTAATTCCTAATCATATTTTATTGCTAGCACTAGATGCATTGATTTTAGTGAAGATGTTCATTTCTAATCCTATTTGATTTCTTGCAACATTAAATGCATTGATTTGAGTGTAGATGTTTATTTCCAATTATCCTATTAGATTTTTTTCATTAGATGCATTGATTTTAGTCTAGATGTTGATTTATCATCCTATTTTATTGATTGCATTAGATGCATTGATTTCAGCGAAGATGTTAATTTATGGTAAATGATGTAACTAGATGTATGGTGTACATTAATTTCAAGGTATTTAATTTAATATTTTACATTTATTTTGGTGTAAGCACAAAAAAATTATTGACGACATGTCTTATTACTAAGATTTTGTAGATAACCCCCAAAAAAATCAAATCAAATAAAACTTTTATTTGTAACTTTTACATCTCCACATATTTTAAAATTAATACATAAATTATTTCAATCATATTTCAGTTTTGAAAATTTGAATAAAACTTAAATTTCCATTGTCACGAATTGATAAAACCAATTTTTTGTTTACATGACATCATTTAATATTAAAATTGAATACAAATTATTTCAATCATATTTGTTTTTTTAATTCAAATAATTTATTTTTGAAATTGAATTTTAATAAAATACATATTGATTTCACTAAAAGACACTTTCTACAAGCGAATATGAAGTGTGATTGGAATTATTTCCATGTTCAATATTAAATCCATACATGATATATTTTAGTTCATTTTAATTATCAAAGTGACTTGCATCATAAATTAAGATTTACTTATTTTATTAGTTTATGAAAATGGAAATCCAAATTGAACATATATTTTACTAATAAAAATTATATTATACAGAACATTTATTAAATTAGCGAAATAATTTTAACAGCTCCATTTAAACTTCAAAAAGTAATGAGCATCCATAGAAAAGATTAATAGAAATATATAAACTAAAATAATGAATACATGTATCAGTAAACTATCCATATGAAAATATATACAAATTACAAATATCACATGGACATACATAAACTGAAATAATAAGCATCCATAAACTAAAATAATGTCCATGATTTAAATCCATAAAATTTCCATGTATGGAATTATGCAAAGTCTATATCACACACGTGAATATTCCCTATGAAATGAACATGAAAATATACAAAATATGACAGTCTAATTACCATCAGAACTCTTATGGGAGCTATGACACACAAAGTAAGTGTACATAAGTGGGTACCACAACATAACACAGTAAAACTCAAACTAATTAGATCAATATTTGGATAAAATAAAAAATATGAAAATAAATGATATTGAACCACATTTTTAATTACATGTATACATGAATTTACTAACCTTAGTTGAGTCCAAATGCAATTCCTATAGGATGGGGGTCTAATCATGAATTTGGGTTTGGTGCTCCCCTGTGCATGGCTCAATTATTGGGGCCTGCATCATTAGTGCTTCTAAACACAACATCCCACTCATGTCTCCACATAAAAGTGGCATCAATGGAATTTTTCATATGGGCCTGTGTACACAATTGAAATGAAAAATTATAATTATTCTACAAATTAATTAGCATATTTATGTAACTTAAGAAAATAAAATGCTCAAATCTTAGGAATAAAAACGTTTACCTCAAGTATTGGTCCATGTGGTTGTACATACTAACTCTCCTCCAGATTAGTGAACATATAAGGTGGAGGTGGAGGTGGAGGAGAATCCATGGAAACATGCTCTGGTCGATGATGCCCTGGATGATCAATTGCCCCCTTGGATGAAATCATAAGCTCATATGTGTAGCTAGCTAGTGTCTACATGTTATCATGAACTTATTAATATAAATTAAATCTAATACAAACTAGAAATTTTAATATAAAATATTATGCATAATTTGACAATAAGATTCAAAACTTCCTTATATATATGTACTTGGGGGGTCTCACGCAGGCCATGAACCCTCCAAGTCTCATGAATGGAATCACAATACATGCATGTATGTGTAAAAGGTACATTGACTTCCATGTAAACACAATTGAAAAAACTTATCAAATCTACCCTCGCACTTTTTATTGTTTCTAAATAATGCATTTTATTCATAACACATCAATATGTAAATATATATGTAAAAAATTCAAATAAACCTATTTACGAAAATAATAAAATTTCATGCCAACCAAATACTATAATACACTTTATGTTCATAATTTTTTACTTTGACACGTGACATGTACCAGGTGCAAGAACATGAAGACAATGTTTCTTGTATAACACACTAAATAATGAAACAATATGGTACAAATTAGAAACTTGATTCTAAATTCATTTATTCACTAGACCAAATGCACTTTTCATGATGGATTTAATATATCTATCAATGATGCATTGTTGAAACATATAGATATATATGTGTGTGTGTGTGTGTGTGTTATGTTTTAAATAATTATTCAATGTTAAATGTTATAGTTGTAGTTATATTATGTTATAGTTATGCACAATGTCCATGCTACACTATGTTATGTTAACTAATTTTGTGTTATGTTATAAAATATATATATATATATGGCTAGAATATATCTCGGTATATGATATGTTATAAATTTAAAATCTAGTTAAATATATATAGTTATATCTAAATAATTACATAACTACATAGTGATGAAATAGTTATAGATATGTTACATGCTATGTTATATGTGTGTGTTAAGTTAAATAATTTTATGTTATACATGTTAAATAATTATAGAGTTCTATGTTATAATTTTATGTTATGAAATATATATATATATATATATATATACATATAAGTAAGTTATAATTTAGCTATATATATATATATATATATATAAGTACATTATAATTTAGCTAAATATATATAATTATATAGTAATTGTTTTATAAACTATAGATATGGCTAAGTTGTAATATATATGTGTGTGTGATGTTATAGTTCAATATAGTTACATGTTATATTATATAGTTATATATATGCTATGTAAAATGTTATAATTATATATGCAATGACATGATGTTATATATATAAAAAAATTTTCCCTTTTCATATTTTTAACTTTAAAGATTAATAAATTATTTTAAAACTAGAATCGTAATATATTTATTATCAAAAAAATATTTAAAAAATAAATTTACTTAAATTTAAAATAATAAAATAAAGTAAATTTTTTTATTTTATAAATAGAGGTTCACTATGAGCAACCATATTCAACATGTCAAACTCAAACTCCTAATTTACTTGTTTATTGGTTATAATTTCATTGTTTTTTGTTTTGGAGTTTTTTGGGGTATATTTTTTTTCAAATTTGCTAGAAATTTAGAATGGATTTTAAATAAAAAAAATAAAAAAAATAAAAATGAAAATTTAGTTCACAAAATTCCTAAAGAAAGACTTTAAAGCCTAAAATAATTAGAATAAAAGGTTTAAATTACCATTCGAAATTAGAAAATATGCATTTAATACACAAAACATTGCAAGTAAGAAACAATTTAAAACCTAAATTTTCTTTTTTTTTGGTTTCAAAGTGTTTTATAGGTTGTTTTGAAGATTTTTTTGTATGGTTTTCTAAGATGGGTTTTTGGTTTAACTAAGTTGTTTCGAAGGGTTTTTTTATCGTTTTCTTGGTTGGTTTTGTGATTTTAAGCTTTTTTAAAGGTTTTTTTGTGGTTTTTGTAGTTTTTGTATAGTTGTTTTTTTTATAAAATAAATAGTTTCATGTTTTTTGTACATGAATTCTTCTTTTTTTTAATTAATTTGTTACAGTTTGAAAAAAAAAATAATAATAAAGACAAAAGATAGAGTATCTACCTTTGTGAGAGCCTTTGCGTTGTTGGTAGGATGGTTTGTGAGATTTATTTGAACGCTCCATTGCTCGATCAAGCTCCAATAACCTCATCTGAGCTACTCTTAAACTCTCGATCGAGTTCCCATGGTCTATGCAAAAGGCGCACACAGACCAGGAGAGCAGTATATATTAAGAAAAAGGGGCTCAATCAAGCCATAGGGCATGATCGAGCATCATAGCTCGATTAAGGGTTAATTTTTAACAGTGTTGTGAACATCTCGATAACATCCTGATTTGATCTCAAAATCACATTTTTTTGGCCTAGTCAATGCTTGCCGATTTTTAAACGAATTTTTGTGGTATCTTAACGTTGTCTATGTTTGCCGATTTTTACTGATATTTTCCATATTTTTATGATTTTTTGCTCTTCTAGACCCTTTCTGATATTATCCTGATGTCAACATTCGCAACATTGGTTTTTAACCCTCGATTGAGCTACGTTTTTAGCGCCCAAGAAGCTCAATCAAGTTCTTAAATGGCTCGACTGATCCATTTTTTTTTCCACCCAAATGTGCCCTCTTTCGACAAAAAGTCTAACCCAGCTTCATGCTTTCACCCATATATATATATATATATATATATATATATATATATATATATATATATATATATATATATATATATATATATATATATATATATATTTAAATAAATATTTACACATATACTCTAATAGTTGGATAATGGCAAATAGTTTCAGTGACTATGATTTTTAAATATATGATATTTTAACTATCATAATCTGAATTTTTCTCGAGAATACATTTTGCAGCATAAAGTGCTATTGGGTTTAGGAATCATTTAATGGTTCTAGAAATTATAATCATTGAAGTAATTATTTTTTTCTTTCTCATTAGATTTTAAACGTAACGAATTTAACAAGTTTGAGAGTGAAGAAAACATTTGTCAATACTTTACGTCTCACAAAAATTCTATGGGAAATTATCTCTATTTGGTAATCTCAAAAATATCAACAAAATCACAATATGATATATTAGTCAGAAGGGGATGTCATCAAAGTGCATCAAATACCAATAATTATCTATGTCTACTAAAACCTATAATAGCATTTTTATCCTAGTAGAAATATTGTTGAATGTTTGCAACTAATTATCCATATTGAATTACAAGTTGTTTATAGTTGATAATTATTTCCATATCTTCCTTGGTTTGTTGAGGAAAAATAAATAAAATGTCATTGGTTATCAAAGGTATACCAAAGTAAATATTTTCATACTTCCAAAACCTAGGGTTTCTTATTCAAAGTAGATCCTAAGCACATTGATGAAACCAAATCTATTTTGATGTATCATCAGAACATTCTCTACAATTACAAGCTCACCTCTAATCCATCACTTTTGAAAATTATGAAGATTTTCACACATGATATCAAAACTTTATCAAAAGGCTTTTACCAAAATTTAATGATTTTTTTTAGTGCTAATACTAACACCACCATTACAACAAGATATGTTTCTAGTGCTAATACCACCATTACAATAACGTATATTTCTAATGATAAAACCACCAATACAACAAGATATCCTTAGAGGGATAGAAAATGCAAAAAGTATAATAATAATATGTATGCAGAAGATAGTCTTGAAACCAATGAATTCATGAAAATCCATGGGAGTGTAGTCCAAATAATTTTATGTTATTTAATTTTTTCCATAGATTTTCAGGATAAGTGCATAAAACGTTGGCTTTTAAACAAAAAATTAACAAAACCTTTTATGGTGCTAACATTAGAACCACCATTACAACAAGATATATTTCTAGTTCTAAAACCACCATTATAGTAAGATATACCAAAAGAGAGAGAAAATGTAAAAATTTTGATGTAATATGTATGCAAAAGATGGCCTTGAAACTATTAAGCTCATGAATCCATAAAGCCATAAGATCATTGTCATCGTCTTCATTATCATCATCGTCACCACCATCATTGTCATCGATATTGTCATCGTTTTCATTATAATGATAATCACCATTCATATCATCATCATCATCTTCATCATCAGGATTATCAACATTGTCATCAACTGTTCATAATTATTTGTGTCATAAGAGATATCATCAACCCAAATAATCTGATGAGTGCTAGAAAAGGGTTTCTTAGGAAACATATGATATATGCATGAGAAATAACATATCCATTTTTGAGAGATTATGATGATGATAATCACCACCATTGTCATGATCATTATCATTGTCATCATCCCCATCATCATCATTAATTTAATTTTTATCATCGTTGTTGTCATTGCCATCATGGACATCATCATTATTGGCATTGTCATCATCATACCATTATTGTTGTTGATGATGACATAGATGACAATGATGATAATAATGATTAGATGAATATGACCTAGATGACGACACCAAAGGTAATGATTATGATTATGACATTGATGACATTTAAAAATTGGGAATATTGGTCAAGGAAATCCTCATCATCATCGCCATTGTCATTGTCACTCTAACCACCATCGTCTTTATCATCATTATCATTATCATTATTATAATTATCATCATAATCAAGATTCATGTCATGATCATAATCTTCATTATTTTCATCTTCATAATTATTGACATTGTCATTAGTTGTTCATAATTGTCAATATCATGAGAAGTACCATCAATGTGAAAAATATGATGAGTGTTGGAAAAGGGATGTAAAATCAAAAGAAAAAATGGGTGCTACAATGCACGTAAAATTGGATGCAACAGAAGTAGATGCAAAACAAGATGCAAAAACTAACAAAAAAATGGATGAAAAATATAACAACGTAAACTTTGAAATGGGAACTATAAACTGAAAACAAGAACTCTAGCCAAAAAAAACCCAAAAAACATGAAAAACAACCCAAAAGCGAAAAGTGTGTATTCAAGAATGAGGTTTTATTTTTTTCAGGGTTAATTAGTAACCTTTTTTTTTTAAATGGTAGTAAAACCAATTTTTTATGTGCCAAATAAATGGAAAAAACACACTATGGTTGGTGCTAGAATACCATTTTTATTTTCTGGGTACAATTTCAACATATTTTTAGTAATGGTGTTAAATATAAACTAATGAGATTTCAAACACATTAAAATTCTAATAATTTTTATATATGCCATTTAACATATAATATCATGACACTAACAATCCCTAAAATTCTAATTGTTTTCAACCATAGTGTTAAAGATAAAATATATTTCACAAATTTTCACCCATAGAATTAAAAAATATTAACTTTTCAACATATTTCAACCATGATATTATGAACAAATTATATGAATAAAATAACCCAATAAAACTTAAATTATTTCTCCAAGTTATTGTTGCATTGTGAATATTTTAGACAAATGAATTCATCATAATTAAAACATATAATCCAAAAAATATAAAAGTGACTCATAACTTCATGTAAGCATAGGGAAGTTAAAATATAATTTTCATTGCTCAATGAAAACATCATTTATATCAATTGTCTTACACAATTATTCAAAATCATTGATATTTTCTTGCACTCCATCAGAATTCACATCTTCAGATGAATGACTGGTTGTAGATGAAGATGTTCCATATTCTTCTCTTTCATCAACTATTGACCCATCTGAGTCAACATGCATGCCCACTAGTTGAGGTTTAAAAATTCTTCTAGATCTATGATTGGGTTCAATGGACTGCCATTTCAACATTGTTTCTTGTGGTAGCAACCTCTTAAGAATATCTATTATCCTGGAGTGAAGAGTTCCTCTCTTTCTTAAATTGAAGTCATAAACAAGTATGTTAACTTCCTCCAATTTTAAGAAGCCTGTGCAGCAAACGATTTATATTTGTACCCTTTATTTTTCATTGTCCACCAATTTTTTTATCAACTACCATCTATGGCTTGTACACATCGTTGAATGGGTGTTTATTTGTGGCATACCAATGTACTTCAACACCTGTAACATCATCATTTTCTGTAATCCACTTTATACCCTTGGCAACCCAGAATGAATAGCCATGTGGATCTTCATGTGCTAAGAATTCAATCATGCAACCCTCCTTAATATCCTGTACTAAACCCATATAAAGGTCTTTCATGGCCTCATGTTGTGCATGAGATCTTCTAGAATCAATATTCATTTCTCTTTCCTCCACCTGTGTAGAATTAATAATACCATGTGATTGTTGTTGTTCAAGAATGTTTGTTTCCTCCTATTCATTTAACACAATTTGTGGCCAAATAAATGGAGTCCTCAAAAACATATCTTAATTTTTTGGTCTTGAAAGGATATCACTCTGATCATTGAAAAATGACTCCCGCAAAACTGAATTAGGAACATAAAAGTACTCATATGTATATCTAATGGTTATTTTAATTTCTTCCTGGCATTCAAGATAATATGTCTCTCTCTTTTTCCTTTGTGCATTATGAACTTCACCAACTGAATTTAATAAAAATATATTTGATGCAAATATTGGATAATCTAGAATGAACATCAAAAATTCCAAACTTGATGATGGCGCCCATTCTGCAATTTTTGAAGACTTCCTGCCCCATATAAGTGTTTTCCCATCAATTTTTTTGATACGAAATTGATGTTGGAAGCTAATGTCATTAATTTGTTCAATTTATTTCTCCTCACCATACGATCTGAGAACAAACCTTCGCATGTAAACAATTTCTTCTAACACATGAAAAATAGGCTTTGGCATATATGTTTTCTTAATACATTCAATTAATGATGGAAAGCTCCCAACATTCTTCCAACTTAATGTTACTGAAAAGTGACTGAACATCTGATCAATATGGTCATGAGTGTGCCTAACAAGAAGGAAACAAACCTTTACCTTATGAAAACTTATCAATTCAACAAGCATGTTTAGATATTCAAAGACAATATGAATTTTGTTTTCATGACAAGTGTTGTTTAATTGTAGAGACAAAATTTCAGGAAGATTACCACCCCAATGAGAAATAATGTCATGAATTATGGTTATTGTCATATTTCCATAATTATGAATATTTGGAGTTGTGAAGTAAAATCTTGGGGGTATTTTCCCATTGAATACCATACAACTGACCACGAGAAACTCGATAAAATTTTCCTCCTGCAAATTTTTGGGTGTGCGAACAAAATGTGGTAGAAGTGTTTTCTTCTGGTCCATACCATCAATTTTCAAACCCAAATATTTATTTGGATTATCACAACACTTCTTTTGATGCTTGTACATTTTTTTTCTTTCACTTGTTTGTTGTTTACGATGCTCTTGAAGGGCTTTAACAACTAAATCTACACATAACATAAAATAAATGTATTAATAAATACATTTTCATAGTTTTGAGGAGGCTGCGCATCATTTTGAGGAGCAGCAGGGGGTGGTTCCCTATCGAGATCGAACTCTGGGGGGCATGGTAGCGGAGGGCAAAGTCAAAATTTCAAACACCAGCCTAGATCAAGTAGCACGCACGAGCTCCCGTGTAAAAACTATATTCCCTAATATAGTTTTTATTAATGCTCTAATTAAACTAACATTATTACTTTATAAGTCTTCAACATCATTAGATATTAAATATAGCGTCTATTTGAATTGAACTTCTGTTCTTGAAATAAAAATAAAACTTAATGAAAACCAAAAATACTAGATGACCACAAAAATACTAAATGACCTCCTTTTACTCAAATAAAATTAAAACTTAATAAAAACCAAAACCAACATAGCAATTGCTTTATAATTTTTTACTATCTATTAAAATCTAACTTGGCCGCTAGTCTAAACTCTAGTAAATGGACCTCTTAAAATTTATTCCTAGATGTGAAATGACCTCTTTTGCTCAAATAAAAATACTAGATGACCTCCTTTTGCTGAAATAAAATTAAAACTTTATGAAAATCAAAACGACTATTGCAATTGTTTTGGTATCTCTAAAAACTTAATTTTTGGGCGGCTTCTTAAACTTTAATTTCGGGCGGCTTCTTAAAATTTAATTTCGGCGGCTTCTGAAACTATAATTTCAGGCGGCTATTTTCCCTTGGCCAGGTTCGGGACAGAGTTAGGTGATTTTGGCGCAAATGCCATACCCTTCTATGCTTCGCTGCACTCTGGATTCGACTATATTCTTAACGCGATATTATTATAGCAGATCTGGTTTAACTCTTTTTCCAGCTTTAATTGAGATATTATTCTCCTGATTTGGGGGTTTCTCTGCAATTCGGAACAGAAAACATGTGGTCCGTTGCCAGCATATGGAGATAGAATTGCAACCTTCGACAACTCAAAGAGGGAGAGTGTGTATTGATAAGTTCTAAAGGTATTTTCCTGATATCTATGACTTTCATTGTTAAAATTTCAATAGATTTAAACTTGTATACCGAATTATGTAGAAGGCAGCGGTAGGGTTGACAAGATTTTATAAAATCAATCATATTTTTTTTGTGGTTAGCAAGACCAGGCACTCCTTAGAGCTGCTCTCATATGCTGATTGTCCCTTACTTTTGTTGTAGGAATTAGTCCTTACGGCCCCTCCAACAAGCCTCATACAAACATGTGTTATCTCTATAATAACTATAGTGCCTGAGACTCTCTTAAACAATAAATATGCCACCCCTTTTGGTACCAAAACAACCCTACTATCAACGTATTTACAGCTACTCCTTGGCCCTGTTATATCTTCTAATCTGACCTCAAAACAGTCATTTCAGGCTTCAGTCTTCTCTTCTTCAAGCTGTGGCTTACATCAAAAGGTGTTTTACTCCTAAATATTTTTGCTTGGATGTTATCTTAGCCTCCCTCACCTTCTATTTATACGCAATATAAAGGCTTCATTTGGGTGTCCACATTGGCTTGAAAAGTTGTCACATGGCTTATTAACATCAAGCCAACCTAGACTCTTCTTTAGCTGAACCTTTTGCTCCTTGATCTAGACACCCACAACTCCCTATGAGTTGCTTCACTAACCACACTCTGATTCACTATCCCTTAAAGTAGCTCAAATACTCTCTGATACCATGTTGCTTTTCCACGATCTTGGGTCTAGGATAGTGTCTTAAAATATTTCACGCTACCAAACCAATAATCACAATGATACTATCTTGCACAACAAAATATAAAAAACAGTAAATCTACCAATGCACAAAATATAGAAAACTTCTTACAATTTTTAACCCAACTTTGTTATATTAATCAACATATGATACAACAGTCTAGGGCTCCCATACCAAGGATAATGGCCTTCATACACCCATTGATACAAGATACAAAACTGGGTTTGGTGTCAGTCCATCGACAACCAATCTGCCCTCAACAAGATACTCTGACCATGTCGCTGTCACATTCTCTCTCAAATCTTCTCGGTCATGCCCTGTACCAGCTCGGTCCTTCGGCTCCCGATCTGTAGCTCTTGACTCTATCAATGCTCCAAGTCCATCTAGCCACTAAATCTTGGCTACCAATCTGCTCACTAGTTGTGCCTTGGTCCATCAAGGGCACAACACATCGAGACTCCTGTCGAATTGTTCACAACTTCGTTTGTGAACAATTCTCAATCTTCTCATTGCTGCTCCTCAGTTACTTAGGGACTTCAAACCACTACGGTCTTCCTATGCTGCACCGATGAAGGCCAACATAGGGCATGAAGGGCTACCACCTATCGCTACAAGATGTCTATATCCCACAATGAACATAGGCTAGGAGGACTGCCCATCATCTGATGTAGAAGTTCTCCACACACAAGTCTAGGGCTACACAAGTGACAAAACTGCTCCTAGTTGATCAGACCCGTGACCTCTAGCAACCACCGAGGTCCATGAAGTTGGTGCACACCAAGCCCCAACATGGGTACTATCACACTGTCCTCCAACATGCCATAAATGCACAATCCACGTTCACACTTGGCCCACTCTCACGTTGCCCTCCAGCAGACCACGAGTGACCAATACTTGTTGTAGCATCTACCTCTAGCTAGGGCATCCTCACACTTAGGAAATCCTCCTCGTGGCTACCACAAGACTTCTCTAACAGTCATGTCCTAGGACACCCATTACTTCATTACGAGATCTGGTCCTAGTTGGGGTTTCTTAACACCCAAGAGAACCCCAACACATGGCTCCCACAGGTTGCATATGAATTTGATCCTATCATCAATCATTACACTGGTTAGGGCTTCTAACCAACACATTAGCCCTCCCTTCTTCGCTTCCACAGGATGTACTAAAATGTTCCAATTGTCCAAACTAGGACCAACAATTTAACACAAAAACATACCTTCTCATGTGTTGGTACCTTGTTGTATTCTACAATCCAGTTAGGGCTTAGCGACAATCCATGTTAGCCCTCTCAACACTTGATAACAATCATTTCTATCAATGTGGCTTGCCTTTACCCTAGAGTTTCTCCCCTACGCTGATTGTCTCTTAGTTATGTTGTAGGAATTAGGGCATCATTCAATTTTGAGTACACAAAACTCCCAGGCCATTAGGCCTTCTATGACATTCTGATATGTTGCCTTGTTGACTAGACAAACTTGCTAGACAGTTCCTGAACAGTTGAAGCTTGCATGACAAGTTCTGTTTTCTGGTTTGAGCGTTGCTAGACATACAATTTGTGCAATCTACAGATTTGTTCTGCATACCCGGAATAATATCTTCTTTGCAACAGAAAGGCGTGCAATCCATAGTAGGTATTTGATACATACCTTGTCAAAACATGGACTGTCCTTTGCGCCAACGACTCCCTAATATAGTAGCATACGCTTCCATTCTATCAGCGTACCAATTTCAGATATCTCCAGTCCTGCTGCCCTCATCAGAATACTTACTAATGATCTAATCATGAATTGCCAAGTGTGTCCACCTTCTGTTGTACAAGGTCCTTTATGACAACAAGTCCAAGTCACGTTGTCACCTTCGCACATCATAAAGATGACAAGCACATGATCCAAACACTGCCCCATAAATCATGGACCCAACACACCTCCACAAGACACTACTGTAATACAGTTTTCACTGTTAGATAGGGCACGTACTGCAGCCCTAGTTTCATCACACAGTCAGCAAACAAACCCTTCTACGGTTGTGGTTTACCTAGGAGGGGTTCCTTCAATGCCATACTGCCTCCTTAGGTTGCTATCCACTCTTTGAAAACCCTCTAATTTGACCGACCTGTGTGCTATGCCCTGTGGCCTAGCACCACAACTTCAAATCATGCCCAAGTCTGCTCAGAGAAGGTGACTTCCTTTTGCTGTCCTTCAGGACCTTCAAACAATATTTAAACCCTTAAATATGCCCAGACATTGCTTCAGATCTAGTGGCTGTCCTCCTGTGACAGAGCGGTCTTCTTCCTTGGCTTCCACATGCTACTAGATAACTGACGAAAATATGACCCTAAACTAGGATCCAACATACATCAAGATGCACCCAAAATGCATACTTCAGCTCCCTTTTTTAGGGTCTACTCCATGCTGCAAATCTGGACTGGTTAGGGCACGAACCATAGTCCCTAACACCCTTTAATTTTGGCCCATAAATGCTCCTTAGAGCTGCGTCTATCTCTTCCTTGAAGGTCATGACACTTAGCTGTAGGTCTGAGCTATTTCTAGTCCTTAAGCAGTCCTTGAACTTCCTTAATCTCTGTGGCAGGCTTCAGTGAAACCTCACAGGCCTTCGACACTCTTGTTTATAGACAAACCACCCATCAAATAGTCCATAGAGACGTCTTTCCTACCTCGACCCTCTGAAAAGTCCATCGGCCCTTCTAAATTGACCCTAAAACAATCATCTATGCCTCCCTATTCTTGAACTTCATTTGTTGCAGCTAAGACAGAGACTTAGTCTCTCCTCCACGAGCTATTCACTTGTGATTATGTTGCACAATGGATCAATAGATCGGATATTTGCAATTCAACACAAATTGGGCATTGTTTTCCCCATAAAGCTCTGATACCATGTTAATTTCTGAACATATTCTATGCCATTTCATATTAGGGCACACAATACTGAAGGAGATAGAACATATTAATAGATCGATGGAAGACAAGCCAAAACAGAGATAATGAATGGTGGCGTTATGGCGATCAACGGGATGCTTCTACCAACAAAGTCTCCAATAGGTCATTCAGCCAAGCATGTCACACATAACCCCAAAACAACCCAAACAAAGAACACTCCATAAATACGCAGCACCAAGAACGCAACTCCATTGCTATCAAGAGAGAAGAAAATCAAAGTGGAATAAATTCAAAGTCCCTCTTAATTAGGGACCTCCAACAACAATGGTGAGACACCTAGTTGCTCATGAAGAATCCCTGTCTTCGATGTCATGGATTTCGATATTGAGGAATCTCCAACCTTTTAGCTTTATAGGGCACAGATCATCCATCACTTTCATCTTGAGTCATGTTAGCTATCAGAAAGTGATTCATCAAACTTCCTTATCTGGTCCACTGTTATGCCATGCTGCTTTCCTTGGAGCACTCCACCAAGGGTCGAGCCCTCCAATCTGTATCCAAACTCATCAGAGACAACGTGGCTGGTCTGTGTGAAAGTGCATCAGCTACCACGTTGTTCTTCCCCTTGACATACTCAATGTCAAAGTCATAAGCCTGGATCTTGCTGATCCACTTCTGCTGCCTCTCATGTAGCTGTTTCTACTCCAAAAAGAACCTGAGGCTGTTGTGATCAGTCCTCACCCTGAACCTGTTACCCACTAAGTACTGCCAGAATTTGGCCAATGCATGCATAATGGCCAGCATCTCCTTGTCGTATATAGGATACAACCGCTCATGAGGAAGGAGCTTCCAGCTCTCATAGGCTATAGGGTGGCCTCCCTGCATCAAAACTGCGCCGATTCCCTCTCCTGATGCATCACACTCCAAAACAAAAGGCTGCGTAAAATTTGGCAACGCAAGCACTGGGCAGCTGCTCATAACCTCCTTGAGCCTGTTAAAGGCCCGCTGTACTGTATCTGTCCAACTGAATGCCCCCTTCTTCGTCAAATCTGTAAGGGGCGCATCAAGCTGAGAGAAACTCTTGACGAACTTCCTATAATAAGTGCAGATACCAACAAATCCTCGAAGTTCCGTCACATTTCTCAGCTCTGGCCAATGTCTGATGGCCCTGATCTTTTCCTCGTGGACCCTCACATTGTCCACTCCTATGATGTGACCCAAATACAACATCTCCGTCAACCCAAACTCACACTTGGAGAGCTTAGCATAGAACTGTTGCTCCTCCAAGATATGCAGCACTGCCTCTATATGCTGGAGATGCTCCTCCCAAGTCCTTCTATATATCAGTATATCATCGAAAAAGACCAACATAAACTTCCTCAGATGACTGCGGAAGATATGGTTCATGCATGACTGGAAAGTAGTTGGGGCATTGGTTAGCCTGAAAGGCATAACCAAGAACTCAAAGTGGCCATAATGGCACCTGAAAGCGGTCTTGGGAATGTCCTGTTCTCTCACGCGAATTTGGTGGTACCCAGATCTCAAGTCGATCTTTGATAAGAACGGTGCTCCTCTCAACTCATCCATCAGCTCATCTATCTGCAATATGGGGTACCTGTTCTTCATGGTTTTCTTATTCAGGGCCCTGTAATCAATGCACATTCTCAATGTGTCATCCTTCTTCTTCACCAACACCACCGAAGAAGCAAAAGGACTAGTGCTAGGCCGAATATGTCCAAGAGCCAACAACTTCTAGATGGCCTGCTAAATCTCATCCCGATAGGCTTTGGGGTGCCTATAGGGTGTGGTAATAACGGCCTGGATGCCCTGCTTTAGCTCAATAGTGTGCTCAAACCTCTGATCTGGTGGTTGTCCCGGCGGTATCTCCCCAAACACCGTATCATATCTGTCAAGGATGGCCCGTACATCTGGATGAACTGTCTGCTCGGTAGTCCCTGTCTCTGATACCCGCAACTCAACCGCCCACTCTATGTCTCCCTTCTGGAAGTCTAACTCCATCCGGTGAGCTGAAACAGTCTGGGGTGGGTAAGTGTGCATCCCACGTATCTCTGATGCTTCCCAGTCTTCTTATCATCCCACTCCATCTCCAAGGCCTTCCAATCTGTGGTGACCTTCCCCAAAGTAATCAGTCGTTGAACAATGAGAATCCATCGAAGCTTTCTGTCGGTATGCCTCTCCGCTCAACCATTTGTGCATCGATGAAGTTGTGGGTTGCCCCACTGTATACCAAAACCGAAACTCGCTGCCCCCGTACTGTCCCTCGAACACGCAGCGTCAAATACTTGGGTACTCCTCGCAATGCTGCAAGGGTTCCCCCTGTGGGTGCAAAAGATGCACCTCCGGCTCCTGGAGGTGGAGGTGGAAAATGGTCTTGCGCTGTCTGATTGTCTCTTGCCTCTCCATCCTCATACTCATCCTCTTCCCCGCTGCTCTCGGAGAAGATCTCGATTAAATGTGCTTTGCCCACAGCACATCTGTGTCCTGGTGCCCACGACTCCTGACAGGTAAAGCACAACCTCTTCTTCTTCAACTCCCTCCTGGCATCATCATCTAGCTATACCCTACCCTGATTCCCCTTTGGAGGCGGAATCCTCACATCCTTTCCCTTTGGTTGGAAAGCCTGTCTCTGGGGGTAAGGTGTCCTAGTCTTGGGTAAGGCATCCTGCAAATCACGGGTCCTGCCAATGGCATCCTGGAGTGTGGCTGGTCTAGTGGATCTGATTAGACCCCAAAGTGGCTCTGCTAACCCCTCAACAAACATGTAGATCATCTGTGCTGCGGATAGATCTGGCACCATCACTGAAACCCTCAGGAAATCTGCAATATACATCTCCGGGCTCCCAGTCTATTTGAGCCTCGTCAACTCAACAAAATGCTCCTCCGGATCCCTCCGGTCAAATCTCTCTATCAGTCTCCGGGTGAACTCGACATATGTGGTCACTGTCGAATGCCCGAGTGTCACCATCCCATGGAACCACCAGTCTTGGGCCTCACCATCCAAATGTAGCATAGCCACCTTGATGGCCTCCAACTCTGCCATTTGGTTAAGCTGGAAATATATATCCAGCTTCTCCACCCAAGACTTTGTCGAACTGTTTGATGAGCCATCAAACGTTGGCAAATGGAATCGGCTCGTTGTATGTTGTGTGTCCCCATCATGATAATGCCGGTGCTCTCTGTGATGATCACCGGGTCTGCTGTATTGCTGGAGCTGAACAAAATGTCTAAATGAAAGGGCATCCCTGAAATTCTGCCCATATGCCTGGTACTCAGCAAAATAGTCACCCATGTGACCAGGCTCTGGCTCATGCTGTACTCCTGCCCCTGTGTCTGCACCCAGAAAGGTGGGCATAGTGGAACGTGTGGGTGCATGTGATGCCTGGTGTGGAGTGGCATCCCGCTCCGGCAAATGATGGGATGTGCCTGACCCCTCGCCAACATGGAAACCCCTTGGGGTTTCACGATGTCTAGCCTCCACAACAGTGAATCTCTGACCCATCACCTCAATCTGTCTCGTAAGATCCTGCACTGATTTGAGGAGTGCCTCCCCAAACTGTTTTGCCTCACTATCATCTACCATTGGCTTTTTTTGTTCTGCGTCCACCACCCTAGCACAGTCACCCTCTCTGTAGGTGTTCTCCAACCTATGCTCAATATCTTTGTAGTTCCTACCTCTGTAGCAGATGTAGGGTTTCTGCCCCGATGTCATAGACAACTAGCTCCACAGGCCGAGCTAGATCTATGGTCTGATACCACTGTAATATCCCATTTCAGAGATATCTCTAAAACACAAGAAAATTCCAACCAGAGATGGACTGGGAGGGCATTTACCAGATATTTCACCTCTGAAAAGAGGGTGAGATCTGGAGGCTATTTGGCCCTTTCCAGACTCTGTCTAAGAGTATGGGGAAAATACACCAAGTGGTATAGTACTGGAAAGCTCTAGGAGAAAAATAACTGTAGTGCAAGCATACAATAGCATATATATATAGAACACGAACATATACTCAAGAAATGCAAAGAGAATGCTGAGCCATTTTATTATGCTGAGAAATATAAGTGAGTACAATAGGTGATCAGAGTGATGGCACCTAGACTTGCTCAAGGCAAGCGAAGAAATACTCTCAGAATGTTGATGGAATGGCTGCTCTCTGATCTACGTCCTAGCTGCTAGAAAACTGCCTTGTAGCTGCTACTGCTAGAACAAGATGAGTATCTAGGGCTGCTCCCCTACTCGGAATAAGCTGAAACTCTGGAATTAGCCTCTACTCACCAAACCCAGAAAAACCCAGAGAGCATTTCTGGAATGACCGACCCTCGAAAATCACCCCCTTGAGGATCTACGCTATCCTCCAAGGCTCTGCGCTGAGGCTGAATGGAAACCACCAAAACACGGCCACAAACTCTGCCAAAATCCTCCCACAAGAAAGGGCTGGCCCCTTGCTCAATCTCCAAGCTCAAAACCTCCGAAAGAAACCCAATCCAGAGCTCCCCAGAAATGGACTGCGTCCTCCCTCTCAGGACTGCGCAGTCTATGGATGCACTGCTCCTTTGCAAAAGCCAAACTCCAACCCTCCTGCAAAATACTGATGGGACAACCTCACCCGAGCAGGCACTCAAAGTCCCCCGGGGCTGAGGATGAGATCTTCGAACGGAGACACTTGGTGCACTAAACAGTGCTGCAGACTAGCTAAACAACCAACATGCTCAAGAAGTCGAAATGACTAGCTCAATATCATAAACATCGAATGACCAAAATGAGGAGGCTCTCCCTCTATATAGTGTTAGCCTCTCTCAAACTCTAAGGCTCACCTCCTCCAATGTAGCCTCCCTTTGCCACGTGCTCCATCTTGGCTTGCACAGTCCCTCCATGTGGTCTACGTGGGCCCCCTCTCTACGTGGTCTCTTGGCCCCCTTGGCTCACTTAAGTTACAACGTGTGTCTACTAGGGAGCGCACTTTTTATTTTTTGAGTGATTTATGTCCCCCTCTACTCACTTTTATTTATAATCTAACTACATAAGGCAAAATTGACCAAAATAGAATATTCCAATTAGCCATTGCTAATTGGGAATATTACATTTATACTTCATTGTTCCTTCACCGAGTCCCTTCTTCTTTGATGATTGTAATAGAGATCGAGCCCATCACTTTTCTCTATTAGAAAGATATTTGAGTTGTTGTTTACTGTGATCTAATCCTTAAGTGCCACTTAATATGCCCTTCTTTGACTGCCACCTTAGCTCTGATACCATGTTGAGAATCTTGTAGGGTTGTAGTCTAATAAAATTCTCTTCATGCTAATTTCTTGTGATCTTGTTTATGTATATTCTTCTTTAATCTTTCATCAAGTCAATTATCAAATTACTCAGTCAAATGTATAGAGACAGAATTATTTTTCACTTGTAATTGAATTTCTTGACAATTAGTTAACTAATCTATCTTCAGTTCACTTTTTATCTATCTTTAGTATCAACTAACTTATATAGCTCTTTGCAGACGCAATTTCAAAGGACCTTGGAACATATTATCAAATGGACAAAAGAAATTGGATGAAATTGAAAAACAGGTGTAGTTTGTATATTTGATTATTCATCGTGATATGTGAAAAATGTATAAGTGGTAACTTTTTCTCAATTAAATTTATATGACTTGTAAATTGGTTATGTGTAGAACACTAAAAGAATATAGAGATGGGGTTGAGGAATTCTTAAAGTTTGCTGAGGAGAAATCAAGGAATAAGATGTCCACAAAATGTCCATGTAATAAATGTGGCATAGTGAAAGTACAAACATTTGATAAAGTACGAGAGCACTTGATTTGTGATGGTATAATCGAACAATATAGCATTTGGTATTTCCATGGAGAGAGCATTCCCATTCAAGTATCTTGAATTTTTTTTGAATTGATCTAGTTTTACTCTTATATGTTTTACAATAAAGATATCACTTATTTTTATATGTGCAAACTTCAATTTTTTTCTTTGTCTCCTTTAGATTCCATCTATTATTGGCAAGGACAGGCAACATTCTGAAAATGAGCCACATGAAGTTCTCGAGCATATTTCATCTCAACTGGTAAGCCATTTCATATTATTCAAGGGTCCTATTTGACTAGGTTGACCAAATGCTATTGATTCTAATTTTCATAAAAACCATAAAATTATTAACATAAATTTTGATTTTCTTATTAATAGGGTTATGAACATGTTGTGGAACGTGATTATGATAATCAAGGTGATGAGCATGAAACATTGTTTAGGAACGATAGCGAACCTCTAATTGATGATGATGATGATGATGATGATGCAACCATTGTCGGTGATCAAATGCTTGAAATAGTGAATGATGCCAATCGATGTCTTAATCAAAACATCAATGAGAGTTGTGATAATGAGGGGTTGGCATCAACAAATGTACTAAATGAAGTTAATGAATATAAGAAGCTTATCGAAGATGCCAAGAGGCCATTGTACCCAGGCTGTGTTGACTTCACAAAACTGTCAGCCACTGTAGAATTCTACAATCTGAAAGTGAAGAGTCGATGGTCTGATACAAGTTTTGACCAAATGTTAAAATTGCAAAAAAAGGTGCTTCCTAAAGATAACACATTTCCAAATTCTGCATATGCTGCAAAAAAGCTGATAAAATCATTGGGGTTAAACTATGATATGATACACGCATGTCCAAATGATTGCATTTTATATCGAGGAAGATATGAAAGTAAAGATAAATGCCCAACATGTGGAAAATCTCGATGGAAGGTGGATGCTCAATCTCAAAAGGTGCGGAAAGGTGTTCCAGCCAAGGTGTTAAGATATTTTCCCATAGCACCAAGGCTAAAAAGAATGTATAGGTATGATCTTGAACACTATAATTTTATTCAAGTTTTCCCCTTCTTGTATTATCTTTACCATTTGTCATAGTGTTATTATATGATAATACTTTATATAAATGATTTTTTTTTTCTTCATTATAGCTCTACAGATATGTCACAAAAAATGAGGTGGCATCATGAGAATGCAAGCAATGATGGTCAAATGCGCCATCCTGTTGATAGCCCAGCATAGAAAACTATTGATGACAAATGGCCTAGTTTTTCTAGAGAACCTCGCAATGTACGACTTGCAATGGCAGTAGATGGATTTAATCCTTTTGGAGACTTGAGCAGCACATACAGTGTTTGGCCTGTAGTGTTAGTTACATACAACCTTCCACCATGGTTGTGCACAAAAAGGAATTTTTGTATGCTAACATTGTTAATACCTAGTCCCAAGCAACCAAGAAATGACATTGATGTGTATTTGGAACCCTTGGTAGATGAACTAAAGGAACTATGGGACCAAGGGGTATGGACATATGATGCTTATAGTAAGACATCATTTAACATGAAGGCAATTCTTATGTGGGTGATCCATGATTTTCCTGCTTATGGGAATATGGTTGGTTGCACAACAAAAGGCTATAATGCATGTCCCATATGTGGGAGGAACACAGAATCAGAGTACCTCAGTTGTAGCAGGAAATGTGTGTACATGGGACATAGGAGATTTCTTCCTCAACGTCATAAGTTTCGCTCACAAAAGGCACTGTTTAATGGGAAGGAGGAGCATCGTTATGCCCCTCCAATTGTGAAAGTGTCAGATATTTTTAAGGAAACAAAGGGAAAGGAAGCAATATGGGGGAAGATTGAATCAAATAAAAGAAAAAGAAACAGTAAAACAGGTGAAAGAACTGATGTTGTGGTGTGGAAGAAACAATCAATTCTATTCAATCTACCATATTGGGAGGTATGTAGACCCATGATCAACCATGCCTAATTATTGGACACAACTTGCTTAGTTGACCTCATTGTGATTAGATGTCTTGGTTGAATTGACTGTTTATCTTTTTGTCCATATTAAATATTGTTATGATATTCTTGATGTGTTGGAATGCAGAAACTCCTAATACGCCACAATTTAGATGTAATGCATGTGGAGAAGAATGTGTGTGAAAGCATTTTTGGAACCCTTCTGGATATAAAAGGGAAGTCCAAAGATGGGGAAAAATCACATGATGAATTGCAAAAAATGGGCTTGAGGAAATCACTATGGCCAGAATTTAAAGGACAAAAAATATTCCTTCCACCTACACCACATACTCTTTCAAAGAAAAAGAAACAGACCATATGTCATGTTCTTTTCATGTTAAAGGTGCCAGACGGTTACAGCTCTAATCCAAAAAATCATATATCTATGGAAGAGCTTAAGTTCCATGGTATGAAAGCACATGATTGCCATGTTCTAATGCAACAACTCCTCCCAGTGGCTTTGTGTCATGTGTTACCAATTGTTGTCCGAAAGACGCTTTGCAAGCTTTGTTACTTTTATAGGCAAATCTGTGCAAAATCAGTTTCAGTAGAGTCTTGATAAGCTGGAAAATGATATTGTGGAGACATTGTGCTTTCTTGAAAAGTACTTCACTCCTTCATTCTTTGATATAATGTTGCATTTGAATGTACATTTGGTACGTGAGCTTCGATATTGTGGGCCAGTTGCATATAGATGGATGTACCCCTTTGAGAGGTACGTGAAACTTTACTTTTTATCAAGACAAAAAATATTTTTTTTTAAAGATTTTGACATTACTTAATTTTTTTGTTTGTTAATTTTGTAGGAACATGAAAGTATATAAGAGTTATGTTAAGAACAAAAATAGGCCTGAAGGATGCATTGCTGAAAGCTATATTGTGGAGGAATCAATAAAGTTTTGTGGAGGATACTTGAAAGGTATGGAAGCTATTGGATCCACACATGGTTGAAATGAAGTGTGGGATGAGGAAGTTGAAGAAGTTATCCTTGATGGAAAGCCATTATATGCTCCAATTCCTTCAGAATTGGATGGCATTAGTTGGGAACAAGCCCATAGGTGGGTTCTATTTCACACAAACGAAGTTGATCCATGGATAGAGTAAGTTACATATTTGGCCTGTAATTTTTTTGTTTGTTTGTTTAAGGTTTTTTTTTTTCCCAGAGAAAAAAGCGTAATTTTATTACTGCAGTTGAGTACAAAATTACAATGAGAATCACATGTACTATGTGTTCTATGAAGACAAACCCAAGAGTTTGTATACAAAAAGCATTTACAGAGAAGAAAAAAACATTCTTGTTCTGAATCAAAATCTGTCTTTAACCCTATTCGAATGGAGAATCTGCTGTTCATATTTTAAAATGTATGAGTTGTTGCTATCTCCTTTTAAAACAGTCCAGCAAGAAAACATGCTGAAGTAGAACTACCTAGAAGAGAAAAATTTTAAGAACACCCAGCCAATCAAAGCCCACATTCAAAGGACCAATAGGTTGCTCCAATAGTTAAATATGCCTCACAAAATAATTCTGCAATAGACATATGACTGTGTATGTCATATTAAAGTGGGACATATGACTGTGTATGTCATATTAAAATAGCACCGCCCAGGTAATAGACATATGACTGTGTATGTCGTATTAAAATGGGGCCAGCCCACTGTAGTAATCCTTCAGTCACGAAGACCCGGCAGAATAACTGTGTTGTGCAGCCACCATCCCAGAAATAAAGTTTTGATAACGTTCTCCAAGCGAAAAAAAAAAAACCTGACAAAGCACAACCACGAGACTGCATCCCTAGATGGTTTGTTTGTTTAAGGTTGTTTAAGGTTTAAGATATTTGACCTTTAATTTTTTTATTCATATTTAATCAAAACACATTAACCACCATATTTATTGTCCATAATTGTTGAATTAGGATGCACAAAATGGAGATTGCCAACTCAATTACCCAAACGAAAAAAGATGAAGCTCTATTGCAGAAACTCCACAGCCATAAATTTACTAGCTGGTTAAAACAACAGGTAAGTACATTATTTATATTATAAGTGTACTTAAAAATCATTACATTGGAATATTATCATGCAGGAAATTAATATTTTTTTTAGAGGTTGAATGTATGAATTCTAACTACATTTAAAAATCTAAAACTATACAGGTGGAGGGAGATGGAAATGTGTCTGATACACTTAAATGGCTAGCGCGTGGTCCCAGGAAATTCGTGAATAAGTACAAGGAATACCTAACCAATGGTTATAGATTCCATACAAAAAGCATGGAGAATGAGAGAACCACCCAAAATAGTGGCGTGTGTATGGAAGCTCAAACAATGATGAGGTCAAGTTCCAAAGATGCAAACCCTATACTTCAAACCACAACATTTTATGGAGTGGTAGAAGAAATAATTACAGCGGACTATTTTTGTATGGAGTACACATTGTTCAAATGTAATTGGATTGATGTATACAATAAGAGAGGGATCAAAACTGATGATTTTGGTTTTACAATGGTGAATATGAAGAAATTTTTAAGCCAAAATCATTGGCAAGATGATCCATTTATTCTAGCATCGCAAGCTAAACAAGTATTCTATGTACAAGATCCAGTTGAGACTGACTGGTATGTAGTGTTAACATGTCCTCCAAAAGGATTGAGAAATAATGCATCATATGAACCCGAGTATGCAGATTTTTCACATGTTGTGGACTTTCAAGACACAAAATGTGTAATTGAAGAAGATATAGCTGATGTAGATGTCAACGTTGACGTGAACGTGGATTATGTCCGTTCAGATTGTGAAGGAATATGGTTGAACCTTAAGAAATAAAACATATTGATTTTTCTATTTTGTTTCAAGAACTCCAAAATTGATATTTGGTTATGAAGAGAGATTCCTTTGTTTCTTATCTATAAAATGTTTTAGGCCCATTTAGTAGATATATTTTTAGTCCCTGCCAATGATAGTGACTATTGTTTTCGGATTGCACCATTAATCTTGTCCATACAAAAAATTGAACACATAAAAATTTGATATGTGTGAAGTTTCTGTAATTTTTATATTTTTTAAGATTGAAATGAGAATTTTCTATATTATTATTAGATCATAGCCCTAGAAATTACTCATTTAAAAGAACCCAGAAAATACAAATTTCTTGCGCACATGCCATTTTTTAGCCTTTTTTAGCGACTGTTGGTTTCAAAACGAACTATTCGGTTGTGGGTTGCAAAACAAACTATGGAGAAAAAGGATCATAAAGAATCTGAGCATATTACTGGACGGTCAATTGGAGGATTCCTTAGCTTAAGCATAGTTAAGCTAATCATTTTGCATTTTCCTCCATGCAGGTCAGCAAAAACCAGGATGAACATTTACAAAAACGTAAGTGCCATTCTCACATCTCAGTTTCTTTGCAACCAGTGTTGTAGGATAATATCTACCTTTAATCTTAATATTTCTTGTTTTATTTCCTAAAGGTTCTAGCTTTAAGAGACTGTATAAGCTAATAATTCTGCATTTTCCTCCTAGTCCTTGAGATAATACTAACTGGTATTCCATCTCCATTCTTGGTGTTTACTAGTGCTTTAAAATATTACATTGACATTCTAATCTATTGGGGATTTATAATTGTAATTCAGATCTTCTTGTGCTTCTTTATGTATTGTCCATCCGTGCAGTGATTGTTTTTCTCCAATTGATAAATTGCTTCTTCCAACAGTTAAAAAATAAATATGATTGTAAACTTGCCATTCAAGTATAATTGTTTATTTCCTTGGAAACTATGTAGGTGCTTGATAAGGATGGTGACTTTCTTTAAAAAGGTAACCTGGAAAGTGGTGCAAGCTGGTCAGTGGAATTGGGTCGTCAAACTATGGGGTGCCTTATCATAGTGGAGAACATGAGTCAGCCCCAAGAATCGCTTATAGAGGTCAGTTAAATTGTTAGATTAACAGGGTTTTTATATGCACTCAATAATTCAATTTTGTTATTTTGAGACATGGTTTAAAGTCGTCATGCTATCTTCTGTTGGTTTTTAGTAGGGGTTGTGTGACACATGTGGGAAGCTAACCTTATGAAGACTTTGCTGGTTGAAGCATCCTGCTGATCGCTGTAATGCCACTGTTCTTTATCTTTGTTTTGGCTTGTCTTTGATTGATCTATTCGTATGTTCTATCTGTATCTTACTTTCATTGAGCCCTAGAAGTTGAAAGTATATTTGCATCTAGCATAAAACATCTTCAGAAATTTACATGGTATCAGAGCTAAGGGGAAGACAAAGTCCAATCTATGTTGAGGGACAGCTAGTAAAGTGCGGATCTGTTGAAGGGATGTTTTGAAGGCTAAAAGACAGATTTGTAGGGCTATTCCAGGGCCGAGGTTTCTGGGCATATAGGCTGAGGAGAAGAGGGACACAACGCTGGCGTTTGTGCTAGGCCGCAGGCCTTAGCACACAATTGGAGCTGCGTAGAAGGACTAGCCTCTCTAGAAGACATCATGGACAGGAGAAGGCTCCCCAAGAGATGTCGTAACCCTTTGAGGGCTTGTTCAGAGGTCTGTTTCAGGAACTGGATTACTGTGAACGGAGGCCGAGGCAGCTCCCTAGAGTGCCAAGTCAAATTAAAAGCTGCTTCAGCCTGCGTAGAAGTGTCGTGGATGCAAGAAATGATAGCATGAGCCAGGCTACTTCAGTTAGGTCGCAGGCCTCTTTGTGAATTGAATTCATCGACGGTGAAATATAATCGCCGTCAGAATCTGGCACGTATGGATGACCACAGTTTTCTGGGAAACTTTAAATGCAGAGCTCCCTGTCAAATATCAAAACGTAAATTGGCACCGTGAATGGTTTTTGGCACTGTCAGAATCTGTGACGGACAATCAGTGCCAACCGTAACATGTATCGATGGGAGGATTGAAAATAATGACAACAGTAAAGTTTAAGTGAGATCAACTACATATGCAATGTTGGATGGAGTGGGGGATGACTGTATGCAGAAAGAAGTGAAAAATAATGAATGTCATGCATGATGTTTCGGATGAGTTGAAGCTAATCTTACCAAAGTTTTTGAAAGATACTATGCTTTCTTTTTTTGTTATTTTGTTATCGATAGCTCATTTAGTTTAAGAGATTTCAGTGTTGTGGACTTCATCATTTTCCCTTACAAGGCTTCCTTGCAACCTAATATTGGCAAATACCATTATGGTTCTGATTGTTGTCTTATCAATTCTTACATAGCTACTATTTGTTATCATGTTGCATCTGGAACTGGATGACCAATTTGGGTAGATCCTGTGGATGAAGAATCTTGTTGGTTGCCTTTCTGATTTTACATTTTTCTATTTTATATCTTTCCTTCAACAACTAATAGTTCATTTTCTTCTGGATAATCTTTTCCGTGATAGTTTTATTCTGCTGAACAACTTTCCTTTCAACTTGTAAGGTTTGTGGTTTGAAATCCTTGAAATATACACCAACTGTTTAGATAAACTATGAAATGGTTGCGAAGAGTTTCAGTTAATATACTTCTGCAACAATTATGCATGCTTGCTCCTGCAGCCTTGTACCGCTTAGGCTTATAAGAGATATTTAACTGCTTGAAGCTTGACCTTATCATTACTTTTGATTGTTCGCGGAAAGAGTATGGCTAGTAATGTGTCTAGATTCTAAAGGCGATAATTTACATGCGTAAGTACACTTATTACAATTTTCATACATTATTCATCATTGCTCAAATGAAGCTAACACAGATATTGCTGTAAGCATTCCATTGTATGTAAATTTTGCTTTATCTACATGAGGCTCCTTAACAAACTGGTTGTCTATTTGAAGGTGGGAGGTTCAAGTGGTTCTCCAAGTGACACAGCAAGCACAATGATGCAGAAATTCTGGGATTCGACTCTGACATTAGAGCCACCGGATATTGATGAGGATGGTCAGAGGTATGATTAGATATATATTTTCTGCTATGCCTGTGAAGTTTGAATTCAAAGGTTTACTGCTTACTTGAGACGGGGATTTATCAACTGGTTAAGCATTATTTGGCAATACCATGCTTGTTATATTGGTGTGCAGTGATTTCTCTCCAAGGCAGTCAGTTGATGGTACAGAATCAGTAAAATCAGGATATCCATTGTTAGGTCTTGCGAATACATTTGATTATAAGTTGCCTGATTCCAAGGGGCATATACATCGTTTCAACTGTGGTATGAACTGAACTTCATAGAATTCCACTTTTACTTATTATCCATTTGGGTTCTGGAAGTTGAGACTATTTTTGTAAAAAGGTGATACAATGTAGATACTGATGTCTAGTGTTGTTTTGGTGATAGGATTCGAGAGCTTAACAGAGCTTGCTTCTGTTGTTGTTCAACGAATAGGAGATGATATTGATCAACTCCAGCCACTTCAGATTTTGGTACTTAGTTATCAAATTTAGTTTTAGAAAGCTTCCTGATAGTGACCAAATCTTATGTATTAGAACATTAAGGTTTCAACATGATATATTTACATACAATTTTATTTGATGCTTTATGATGGTAGTATGAAGATGATGAAGGTGATAAGGTCATACTCTCCACTGATAGTGACCTTGTTGCAGCTGTAAATCATGCCAGGCAAGCAGGTTTGAAGGTATTGCCCCCTCTCCAAAAAAGCTGTTAGTATTCGATAAGATATATTAGCTGTGTTGCATGGATGTAGTACATATGAAACCTTACTGCTTTAATGATTTAATTGTATCATCCAACACAATTCTAGTCATACTTCTATCAAGGTAGTATTGTGTTGTTTATATATGGGTTAAGGTCTCACTTTATCTCAATATTGCCTACTGTTGTCCCCTTTACTGTTCTCTTAATGTTTGCTTGTTGCTATGAAATAATTAATGTAGGGCTTGTGGCTCAGTAACCATGGTAATCTGGCCTACTGTTCTCCTTTTTTACTTTTGTATTTTAACATGTCAAAGCACGTATTGCATTATGGTTTTTATTCATCATAATGTATTGAAGATGTCTCCTATAACAAACATTTGAGATATGGGGGTATAATATTTACCAATTTTGTAGATGCTATGTGAGAAGCGGGGGCTCTTCCTTGAAATGGATGACATCATTTGAGGCTTGGGGTTTATGATTTTAAAGGGAGTCATGGAAGCTCACAGTGACAAGATCTGGGATCGCTTTGTTGTTGAGGTAATGCCATAGTTGCAAAGACCTTTCATTCCATGTAA
Source organism: Pinus albicaulis (assembly GCA_034641835.2). NCBI lineage: Eukaryota > Viridiplantae > Streptophyta > Pinopsida > Pinales > Pinaceae > Pinus > Pinus albicaulis. Next base: position 891,424,281 of record CM076581.1, read on the forward strand.
AGCTTCCTCTTTTGTTTGTGTTTGGTTGCTTGAACAAACCATAGACTTCAAGAATTGGCATTGTGATTTATAATGAGAACAGAGTATGCAATTTATTTGAAGGTTGCGTGTGTTTCTAGAGACCAAACAAATTGCTTGGTTGATGCTTAATAACTATCACTTGGAGATTGTTCTTGGGAATTTGATTGAGTAGGGTTGTAGACCATAATATATTCTAGCTATATTCTAGAACAGAACATCGTCATTATTTTCAATGATTAAAGTTAAAATCCCTTTTCGTTCCCAATAATATCTTTAAGTTTATGAGGATAGGTGGCTTCTGACGCAAGAAAAACATGAAACTAGGTGAGAACATGAGCCATGTATTATTTTGTTCACATTGCTCCAAAGAAGAAATTTGTCTTGGATGTTGAAACTTGAGATCTATGGAAAATCAAGAGGATAGGATTAGTTCCTATCTGAAATATCAAAATAAATCTGCATTAAAAAGAATAAATAAAAATAAAAATTGAAGGATTAGCACATTTGAGATTAGATGGGAAATGGACTGATTTGAACTTTATTACTGCCAGGTACTCTGTCCAGCCTATGGGACTTGTAACAAGGGTTTCTAGAGTGAAACTTCATGAGTTCTTGCATTGGTGATTTCAGAAGGGAATCTAGTAGGACTGTTGTATAAATCAAAAGGTTAAAGGTCCTGTAGTTTGTCCTCTTTAGGGTGCTTGTTAGACCTGGAATTTGTTATGAGAAACACTGTATACCACTTTCTTAGATGGTTGTAGGTGAGGCATCTAAGAATGGGATGGTTGTCAGTATGGTCATTGTCTGATTTTCACAATCGTAAGCCCATTTTCTTGATTCATACGTTGGCCATTTCTATCTACCAAATTTAATTTTAAGTCATGCAAATTTGTCCTATTCGTCGGTTTTCAATATTCACTTTCAGTTCCACCCCTCAGCAGCCCTACCTATGTCAGAACATGTCTATTTACAAAGGAATAAGAGATTAGGAAATAGGTATCTTGCCAAACACCCGGTCTGGTGTTTTTGCTAAGGATTCATATACAGAAGTATGAAGTCTTGACTTTGAAGTATTCTTGTACTTTGTTGCCTAACTTTATGTTTTTTGCTGATGCAAGGGATTTGCATTTTTTCTAGAAATTTCCTTTTAGGTTGCCATTGTCTACGTGCTTTAATGAATGCCATCCATTCAACCATTTGCAGTTCTGATTTTCCAGGTCCCAACTATTGTTTGTCAATTTCTGTTAATATTTCCTGCTAGGTTATTTGTTTAATAGCAGATAGTGTTAGATGATGTCACGGATGATAGGAATCTCCACAGTTCGCCATGAGTTCCTAAGGTTCTCCACGAGTGTCTCATACTTTCTGCGTTGTACTGTTTAATCCCAGTCAACTGCCTCATCTTCTGGGTCCTGATTGTGGTTTTCTTTTAGTTTTATTGATTGGATCTACAACCTTTGGGAGAGTTTTGGTACCTCAAATAAATTATTTAATAGTTAATACCTAGTTTGGTGACTAGTCACATTGATGAGAAACTTCACTGAGGTATCCTTCTTCGGTGCTATCACAAATTCGCAAATTCCATTAGGAGAAAAACTCATGCATATTACAGGTCACTGTAATACAGATGTACACTGTAGAAGAAGTTGATTTAGATGAGGTTAGTTTCATGGAATGGGCAACTTGTGAAATTAAATTATATTGGTAGAAAAATGGATGTTCTAACTTCTATGTGACAATGGATAATGTCGGAGATGCTGTCGTCGACATGAAATGTACTGGTTATGTAGCTAAGAATGATGTCACAGTTAATGTCTTAGGTGATGTTCTTCAGTATAAGTGCCCTCCTGTATTGATGCCCTTCTTGGCATTGGTGTAGCCTGTAAATGAGACTTCCTGTATAGATGTTCTCTTGTTAAAATTATGATGGCTTTGACAAATATTAATTGCTGCACTTATGACACCTTGTATGGTTGTTTTATCAGTGGCAATAATGATGTCTTGTACATTCACCATCTCATTCTCCTTAATAATAATGTCTTCAATTGACGTGGTCCTTTCAATTAGGGTGTCTTGAATGGATGCCCTTTTATCTATGAGAATGATGCTTTCTAGGGAGGTTCTCTGAGCTACAATTTCTGCATGGAATTATTTAATGGGAAATAACATGGCTACAAATTCTGCATAGACAGTCAATTGGAGAAAACTCGTGTTCAAATTTCCTTGAACCCAGCAACCTGGCAATTTACTACCTAGCAGATTACAAATCTGCTAAGGAGGAGGTAGCACCTAAATTATTCACTTCAGAACATATTGTTTTAAATTATTCACTTCAGAACAGAGACCAATCATAAGAATATTCTTATTTTGTGAAGGCCTGCAATCCATGACTGAGGAGGAATTGACAGCAAACAATAAACCACATTGCTCAGAGGCATTCAACAAAATTGGCAGATCTTTGGTGTTTTTTCTCAAATTCACCCAACTGTTCAGACGTTGGCTGATTCTTCTTACCTGTATTTTCAAACCCATCTCCCAAAATATATAGCCATTTAGAAGGTAATGACTCTTTGAGCCCTTTGAAAATACACCACATAATAATCTCTGCCCAATTGTTTGAGTTGCTTATCAACTCACCAATGTCTGGTCCAAACAAGTTTCCTTCAAGGATCAAATTAATTTCCTCTTTTCAAATAGAGTTTAGAAGCATTTGAACAGATTCTGGAGTTGTTGCTTTTGACCATACATTTAAAGGTCTCAAATTGCTTGATTTATATGTATTTGCATCCATTTAAAGGTCTCAAATTTCTTGATTTATATGTATTTGCACCCATTTAAAGGTCTCAAATTGCTTGATTTAAAGGTCTCCTCCTCATATGATGTACTATTTTGAATATTCTATTCTTTGCATATCAAACATTATAAAGCCTCTTGCACACACATCTCTTTTATTTGAACATAATTCCAATAATCATTGCATTCATGAAGAAAGGATATATTCATGTGAAACCTTGTCCAGCTGCTTCTCTTGGCTAATGCCATCACCTACATCCCATAGAGAATCCGACAATTGAATGTCGACTTGACCAAAGGCATTGCTTACTTCTTGCTGAGATTGAACAAGAGAATCAAAATCTCTCCTTCCCGGGGGTCATTACTCCCGTGCTTTGAACTTGAAGTTTGCCTCTTTTCCCTTCTCTTCTATCCCGAGACTCCAAAAACTTGCTGCAGATCCATCCTTTCTGTCTCCGTGTTATCTTTGCAACTTTAGGGGCAATTGCTAGTTTAAAGTCTAATTCTTTAAAGGGTGCTAGCTCAATGGAAGAGCACCTGCTTTACAAGCAGGAGGTTGGTGGTTCGATTCCATCGTGCCCTGATATTCATATATATGGAATGACGAAGATCAGTGTTTGGTGACGGATGCTCTTTTGACCATCACCAATGAGTTTATGGTGAGACTTTTCGACCCTCACCAAAATATGAAATGGTGACGGTCAACGAACGCCACCATATATATGCATCAATAGTGACGACCATTAAAGGTCCGTCACCGTAAATCATTGTTGTTTATATGAAATGGTGAGGGTCACTATTTGTCATTATAGTCATTATTCGTGACGGACCTTGATGTCACCAATGCGTTTATGGTGACGGTCAATGAACGTCGCCATATATATGCACCAATAGTGACGGCCATGAAAGGTCCATCACAAAAAATCGTTGTTATTCATATGAAATGGTGACGGTCATTATCCGTCATTGTAATTAATATTCGTGACGGACCTTGAATGTCACCACAACACATACTTTCGGCGACGCCACCTTTGGTGACGTTCAGTTTTTTGGTGACGGAGGCTATTGTCTGTCACCATTGCTCATATGAAATGGTGACGGTCGCTATCCGTCACTATAAATCATTATTGGTGACGGACCGTGAATGTCACCACAACACCTATACTTTCGGCGACGCCACCTTTGGTGACGTTCAATTTTTTGGTGACCGAGGCTATTGTCCGTCACCATTGCTCATATGAAATGGTGACGGTCACTATCCGTCACTATAAATTATTATTGGTGACGGACCTTGAATGTCACCACAACACCTATACTTTCGACGACGCCACCTTTGGTGACGTTCAGTTTTTGGTGACGAAGGCTCTTTTGACCCTCACCAATGAGCTTTTGGTGACCATTTTCGCCCCTCACCAATGTGCTTTTTTCTTGTAGTGGCATTCCTAATAGTAATTTTTATTTATGTCTTTGCAAACCCATTTTTTATGATATTGGGATCGAAAAATGCATTTTTGGGAGCCATTGAGCAAAATTGTTGATTTTCAAACAACCTCTAGTGCCAAATCAGTACCATACCTTGTTTTTGGAGTTCAAGTAAGAATTCTAATGGTTTTTTCCTCTTTAAATTTATTTTAAAATTGGGAAAAAAAACCAAAATAATACAGTAAATGCAATCATTATATTAAACTACAAAGAAATTGGTTAAAATGAAACCTAATAAAAAATTAAACCAACATTACCAAACCAAAATTCAGAGCAATCAAAGCCAAAGAAAGAACCAAGGAATCCAAATGATGAAATTGATGCATCATTAGCTACATTGAGGTCACTCATGAAATATCTCCAAAAATATAGAGAGTCATCACAAGTGTCTCTTAGAATTTCATTAAAATCAATTACATCATCCATTTCCAACGCTCAAAACCAGTTAACCAATATTTCTAATTACAAGGATAAAACATATGAACACTACAGAGCCATTCTAAATAAAAACCAAATCAAAGATATCAATATTATGAAGTAATATTTGTTATATTTTTTTGTTGACTCAAGAGACAACAAACATTTACTAGTAACCAAAACTTGCATTTGTATGAACTAGTGTACCTACCAACCATCTAGAAAATTTGTTGGATTGGTGGTTTATGGTATTCAATGAACCTCCCTATAATAAGGGAGGTACTTGTATACTTCTCGGGGAAGTTAAGGGTGGAGTTATCATTAGGAACACGTGTGGGTCTCTGTAAGATAGAAAAAATGTTAGGTGCAACCAAGCATTAGGTCCTCATCCACCTAGACAAAGGCCTAACTCCATTGCCCAACATATTCAAATTATAGATAAATTTTCAAACCCAGACGGTGGTAGCCACATTTATTTGCATGCTAGTGCAACATGGCAACTTGGTGGTAGTGTCATGCAAGGGGCCAACAACAACTAATGTTGCCAGCAACGTTGAACTATCTAACTCTGCAATAGGGCTAAGCCAAAATATGACCACTTGCAGGTTCACTTCAGCCTCATAGATGTACAGGTTGCAAGTATACTTGTTATGGTTAAATCAAGGGTAGTAGAAAACATAAATTTATGAAGGAGGCTATTATCTTGACCATCTTTTGATTCTTAATTTTACATATATATAACACTTATTATGTTTTTTCATTATCTATCTAAATATATGTATTTTTCAGTTATTACACACTATTAGGACTCCCCTCATCCCTATTGATGCATTAGAGCCAGCTTCGTCCACTAATGTTGTAATCGTTATTGCATGTTCATTTGGTACCGCACAAGCAGGAATTGTGAATTAAAACTATTCCTCCTTGAAAAAAAACATATGTTTTAAGTCCATAATATAGTTTTTTTAAGTGTAAGTGTAGTGCTAATTAAATGCTTTTACAAATTTTAGTGACACCAGGGGAGGAGCCAAGCTCAGTTGGGGTAGACATATCTTCTTGAGTCTCAAGTATCATGTGTCAAATTAGATTTTTAAATTTTTTTAGTTCATTATCTTATTTTGTTTTATTAATTGAGATATTATAATTGTATGCAAGATCCTCCATATTCTTAGTTCCTGTCTCTTACCCCTCCATGTCAGTCACCACCATCCCTTGTTCTTCAACCATTTATTCACCATTTTCATCATATTTCCCCTATATTTGGTATCCAACTTAATTTGACTAGATAAATTCTATCATTAGTAAAACCCATGTGTTTCAATCATCGCCGACCTCCACCATCTTCACCATCCCATCTGCCTATAAAGGTTGCATTCATAGATCATATAATAGCCTTTGAGTAGGTTGTGTAACAAAGTTTCCCACTTGTGAGTGAATCTTCATCATTGGGGGAGGCATTCATGATGAGATCATTCATTGATGATTTTTTTTTATATGATGAATTGAATTATTCTAGGGATTTTTTGTTTAAATTCTATGATCTAACTCAAGTGATTATTTCAAGGTGGTATTGCTGAGAGGTTGACGACATAGAGGAGTATGACACCTCTTGACTGATTATAGCATCTTCAATGAGTATTTTGGGGATTTTTATGCAACAAGCTCACAAAATAGAAGAAAAGATAGATGAGCGACTTAAAAATTATCCACTTCGAGGGGGAAACCTCTCTTACATTACATAAATGAACAATTCTTGGATGATTCAAATGACAACGACCTACTTTCGGTATATAGGAGTCTAAGGGGTCCCAATATAATCAGAGCCTACATATCAATAATAATGTAAGGGCACAACAATAAAAATAGTGGGCTTCTATGGGACACATTAATAACACTATGGGGACTACATGGGCACAACAATAACAATAAGGAGGCTAAACTAAAAATAACAATAATGGGATACACTAGTATTATAGGGAGCTAACAAGGTTGAATTATGAAGTATTAGTTTTTAACTGTGTAATTGATTGTGCAAAAAAAAATCTAATGAGAGTGTTGTTTCTTTGTGTATCCCTAGAGAGACGAAGCACAACATAAAAAAAAATTCAGCCCGTTCTTCTTGTAAGAGGGGGAACATTGACTTTCAAGATCCAAATGATGGTGGTGAGTGGTGGAAGTGGTTAATGAGCGACTAGTGAGACAAATTGTATGTACATGACATCATATGTCATACAATTGAGTTTTGGCATGGGACATTGTTACACTGAAATTTGTCACCATGACTTTTTAGTGTCTATATGAGTTCATCATTACTCATATATTACTCCCTTAAAAGTATACAACATCAAAGTTCCTAAAATCAAGCCTTGAAATTGAGAGAAAAGCTCATAAAAGTCTTAAAAACACTTGTACCACACTTTCTCTTAACATTTCCTGTGGTACCGCACCTTTTGTGAAGGAAAACTACGGTACCTACCATACGTTTTGCGTATTAAAGGTGCAGACCCCCGTAAAAGGTAAAATGAAGGAGGAAAGTAACATTTAGAAGCCCATCAGTCAAATTTGGAAGCTTCTGGAAGCAATTATCCGGTCGAAGGTTCGCTCCTATCATGTACATTCATTCCTCCATTATGGGAGCCCACCCTTTGGTTTATGGAGCTCAATCCCTTCAAAAGAGGATTCTATCCCCTCTTATGTGGAGCTGAAACCTCTTCTCTTTTCCTATAAATTGAAGCCATAGTGCAGCCTCAAGGGGGACTTTGGAGAGAGACTTTGAGAATTCTTGAGGAGAAATGCTGTAGAAACTCAGACTCTCTTAACTGATCATTATATGGGAATGATTACACACCCATGTGCATTTTAGCTGAGAGAGTGTAAGAGCTTGTCAGAGTAAAGGAAACGCCTGTTCTGGACCCCAGGAAGGCATGTACGACATCAAGGTGGACACGGTTATAAGGATCTTCTTTATTAAAGATAATATGAATGAATACTATTTTGTCAATGAGTTCTTTAATTAAGTAGCTTATTTATCATGTTTTATCAATGAGTTTTTAATGAATTATCTCATTTCTTGAATTCCTTGATCATCTTGATAGATGTTTGATTCATGAATTGATTTTTATTATGCAAGTGCTTTTGATATTTTCTTATGTTTGTGATTGCAAATCCTTGATGACGACTTTCTTCAAGCCACTGGAAAGAAGATCAACATTGGACTACAAGTAGGTTTCCAAAATCCTATTATAGTTAATTCCAAATCAAATAGTATCTATAGAAAATAGTTTTTATTTTCCATTTGTTGCTAGCTATCCGTAGGACACTTGGGAGGTTTGTCTTGTTAGCTAGAATGACTTATCCGTCCAAAAAAATGGCGACTCTGTTGGGGATCAAACCCAGAATCTCTGGATTTTTCAAGCTTGTTTAAAAATGAAAGCTATCTCGAGTCCATTTCGGTTATTATTTTCAAGACTTGTTAAACTCCTGAAAATCCCGAGCTTCTTTTGCTATTCTTTTCATGATCGTAAAACATAAATGAAAATGATGGCTTCTTTCCGTCTATTCCTGCTCGTAAATTAAATTGAAAGTCGGCCATATGAGTACACTTTTTATCACTTTTTCAAACTCATTAAAACTTACGAAAAAGTGAAAGCTATGAGTACATTTTTATCCTTTTTTCGAACTCGTTAAAACTTACGAAAAAGCGAAACAAGATGAGTATACTTTTATCACTTTTTCGGACTCTTGAAAATTATGAAAAAGTGAAATCATGGAGTCCTCTTTTAAGCCCTTTTCAGACTCTCTAAATATGAAAATATTGCCGAGTACTTGAATATTCGAACTCATTAAAAGAAATGAACAGTCGTCCCTTCAGTATAACTTTACCCCTTTTCCGGACTGAAATGGACTATTTACGAAAAAGGTATATCTTAACTAATCATGGTCAATATAGTTCTCTCCTGTATTATTTTATCCTTTTTCGGGCTTGAGAGACTAAATTTATGAAAAAGTACACCCGTAGAGTTTTCTTAAGTTTTTTCTTCTGACTCCCTAAACCTAGATTTGATAGCACGTGCTCATTTGTTTTTTTTTTACTTTTAGAGACCATAGGTGTGAATTGTGAATTTTAATTGTTTAGGTGTGAATTATGAATTGTTAATTTTAGTTTTAAATTCTTAATAAAATTCACTGAAGTTGAATATAATGGAAACTGTTCCGGAATTTACCAACCAAGGAACCCCTCTTGACGAGAATCCTAGTACTTTTCTTTGCTTTGAAAATGTTGGTCCTCCTTATATGGCTACATTTTCATTACCTGGATTTACAATAGGTTTACCGATATGGTTATTTTCAACTTTGTTGGCCCGAATACTCCAATTGTTCCACCTCAAATGGATGCTTCACCTCAACAGAGTTCACCATCTCAACATCACCAACCTTCTATTGACCCTTTACCTTCTTCACCCAATATGTATTCCTCCCTTTCTTCCTCTTCGCTTGGTAAAAGCCTTGACGCTAGTAACCAGGTGGCTAAGAGGAAGAAGAAAGGGAAGAAGAAGAAAAATAAAGATAAGAAAGAAGTCAACCAACCAACCATGGCTGCAAGTGTTAGTAATGTTGAGGAAACCTCCAACATGCATCGTAAACCCAAATACCCTTGCAAGCTTTGTAAGGGTGACCACTTCCTTCTCAATTGTCCTGGTATTCCTAAGGTCTTGGAAGTATAGTCAAAACAATCTCATCAACTTTCCATTGATCCATCAACCAGTGATAGTCAGGTTCCTAGGAAAAAGGGTAAAGTTAGGTTTCCTTGTAGGTTATGCAAAGGGAGTCATCAAACTCACATTTTCCCTCACATGGATGAAGTCTCAAAATTTTTGGAAAACCTTACTGTTCCACAGCAAGAACTTCCAACTGGTTACCATAAAATTTCTCCCAACCTACCATCAACTAACGGAGTGATTGATCTAGTTCGAAGTACAGTAAATCCCACTCTTCCATTAGAAAGTGAAACTCATATCACTCAGGTTGATGATCCTTTAGTTGATCAAGTGGTCGACTCGATTTCAAATTCGGTCGATCCCACTCTCCATGTAGAGAGTAAACTTAATACCACTCAAGTTCTTCTTGTTATATCAGATTCTTCTATGGCAAGGGGCATTTCACATGTTTCTATAGAACCCCCTCCAAGTATAGAGGTCTTTTCCTTTGATTGGAATAGACTGATAGAACCTCGTCTTCCTTCCTCGATTCCTTTCCAAATAATTGTGCAGGCTTGTCGTAAGAATGTATGCCGCACAAATGTAGATGAAGGTGCTTATGTTAGTATTTTATCCTCAACTAATTGGAAAGCTTTGGGTTCCCCTCAGCTTGTGCTTGTTACGTAGAATCTGAAAGCTTTTAACAGAACCATTAGTGAACCTTTAGGGATCCTTCCTAAGTTTTCTATTACTTTGGAAGGCAAAACTGTCTGTATTGATCTTATGGTAGTTCGAGGCCCCTTGGATTTCAATTTATTCCTTGGGTGAGACTATGTCTATGAAATGAAAGCTGTCATATTGACACTCTTTCACGTGATGTCTTTCCCTCACAATGGAAACATTGTGACCGTTGACCAACTTTCATTCGTTAGTCTGGATTCGACTACCAATAATCCGACACCCCTAAATGTTCCTCATACTAAAGTGGTATCTACCCCGCCATGGGTTAATTATGTGGCAACCAGTCCCATGTTTTCAGTTACCGATGCAAGCGAGCCTCTCACTATTTGCTCAACTTCCTTTGTCTTAGATCCGGTAATTGACATGGAAAACTCTATTTGGAAACCATGATCGAGGTGCGTCCCTTGACATGTGTTTCCTCTATTTGGAAGCCATGATAAAGAAGTCTGGCGAGGATAGTTCCTATTACTGTGTCAAACTCATTAAAAAATGAAACAAGTCTGTTGAGGAGAGTTCCTTTTACTGTGTCAACCTCGCTAAAAAATGAAACAGATATTTGAGGAGAGTTCCTTTTACTGTGTCAACCTCGCTAAAAAATGAAACAGATATGTGAGGAGAGTTCCTTTTACTGTGTCAACCTCGCTAAAAAATGAAATAGATATCTAAGGAGAGTTCCTTTTACTATGTCAACCTCGTTAAAAAATGAAACAAGTCTAACGGGGATAGTTCCTTTAACTGTGTCAACCTTGCTAAAAAATGAAACATATATATGAGGAGAGTTCCTTTTAATGTGTCAACCTCGTTAAAAAATGAAATAAGTATGATGAGGATGGTTCCTTTTACTGTGTCAACCTCGTTAAAAAATGAATCAGTGATTCATGAGGAAAGTTCCTTTTACTGTGTCAACTTCATTAAAAAATGAATTAGTGGGTCAAGAGGAAAGTTCCTTTTACTGTGTCAACCTCGTTAAAAAATGAATTTGTGAGTCATGAGGAGAGTTCCTTTTACTCTGTCAACCTCATTCAAAAATGAATCAGTAGGTTATGTAGGTAGATTGTAGAGAGTAGATATGAGGACAGTTCTTTTACTGTGTCAACATCGTTAAAAAATGAAACAGACCCATGAGGACAGTTCTTTTCCTATGTCAACCTCATTAAAAAATGAATCAGTAGGTTATGTAGGTAGATTAGAAATAGTATTTTATGAGGATAGTTCCTTTTACCGTGTCAACCTCGTTAAAAAATGAAACAGGTCACCATGAGGATGGTTCTTTTCCTGTGTCAACCTCGTTAAAAAATGAAACAAATCCTCTCCTAGTCAAAGTCAAGTCTTTCATCTGATCTCATAAATGAACCTTCATTCCATCCAGCTATTAGTAACTAGTAGTGTGCTTAGTTGAATGCAATGAAGCTTGGGGGGCATGTGCTCTAGCAAGTTATGCTTGGGGGGCATTAAAACTTATCTCAAGCATAGTTTTCCTATGTTTCAAGCTTGTGTAAAAATGAAACCATTTTCAAGCATAGTTTTCCTATATTTCAAGCTTGTGTAAAAATGAAACCATTTTCCAGCATAGTTTCCATACGTTTCAAGCTTGTGTAAAAATGAAACCAATTTCAAGCATAGTTTTCCTACGTTTCAAGCTTGTTTAAAAATGAAACCTATCTCAAGCAAAGTTTCCTATGTTTCAAGCTTGTGTAAAAATGAAACCTATCTCGATTCCATTTCGATTATTATTTTCAAGACTCGTTAAACTCATGAAAATCCCGAGCTTCTTTTGATATTCTCTTCATGCTCGTAAAACATAGATGAAAATGCTGAGTTCTTTCTGTATTTTCCTGCTTGTAAATTAAACTGAAAGTCGGCCATATGAGTACACTTTTTATCACTTTTTAGAACTCATTACAACTTATGAAAAAGTGAAAGCTATGAGTACATTTTTATCCCCTTTTTTAACTCGTTAAAACTTATGAAAAAGCGAAACAAGATGAGTATACTTTTATCACTTTTTCGAGCTCTTGAAAATTACGAAAAAGTGAAATCATGGAGTCCTCTTTTAAGCCCTTTTCAGACTCTCTAAAGATGAAAAGATTGACGAGTACTTGACTATTCGAACTTGTTAAAGGAAATGAATAGTCGTCAATTCAGTATAAGTTTACCCCTTTTCTAGACTGAAATGGCCTATTTACGAAAAAGGTACACATTGACTAATCATGGTCAATAGAGTTCTCTCCTGTATTATTTTATCCTTTTTCAAGCTTGAGAGAATAAATTTACGAAAAAGTACACCCATGGAGTTTTTTTCAGTTTTTTCTTCTGACTCCTTAAAAATGAAAAACATCGAGTTCCTCCTATACTGGACTCATTAAAATTCAATAGTAAAGGACCTGTCGATTAAAAAAAGGAATGGAACACTCCTTCTTAGGGTTCGATTTTAAACTAAGTTGGATTCATCCGAAAGATGAGCTTATAAACAAGCAAATGTTATCCTCCTCAAGCTTGTAAAAAATAAAGAGGTACTTGCCCGAAATGGTGGGGGAAAAGAGAGAAAATGAATTCACTTGTTACACTTTGATTTAAAAACAGTAAACCAAACTTGAACATGACACTTTTTGTGACACTTCTACATGGTTTGGGAAAACCACTTGCCTATCAGTTAATCAAACCAATTGAAGGTCTTAAGCCAGTTTCTGGGTATTAGCTTAGGGAAACTGCCACCAAACCATCTGCAGTGTCGTTATGTGTTCAATATGACATTCAAACAAACCATTCATCTACAAACATTTGTCTCCATTCGCGTTGACCATCCTTGAGTTAGTCCTTGCAAAAAATTTCTTCAAAAATTGATCTATGGTTTCGTGTCATGAGCTTGCTTACGACGGATCACTTTCTATCGACGATAGCTCATCATCTAGGAAGTTGATCTAGAATCCGTCAGTACCTTGGAATCTGCATGCCTTAATGGCGGGTTTCTCGCCTTCGATGACAAGTTGCATCATTGACCTTTGATCGAATGATTACATGAAATGTTCGACTTCAGATCACTTATTCACATCTCATGGATTGTATTGAGTACTTTGAGAGCCATTTTCATTATTGGTGGTTTCGCTCACACTTGTTAACAGTTCACATCATTGAATGGTAATCAAGTGGTTTCTACCATGTTCGACTTCAACACATTTAATTCTATGGATAGAATCGTACTAGTTCGGGAAGTGGAAATGAAGACCCTGGATCTAGTTTCCACCATCCAGGCTACAAAGAGTTTTATTATTCATTATGAAGTAGAATATTCATCACAGATGGCTGCGTCCATGCTGTGTCTACACTATTGATGTAATATTAAAATAATTTCTATATCAGAACAAGTTTAGTTAGTTTTTGATCTGAGTATGGGAATGCCTACCTCAGTGATGATATATATATATATATGTGTGTGTGTGTGTGTGTGTGTGTGTGTGTGTGTGTTTTGCATTTAATGTTTTTACAGGATTCCGACTGGGGTGTCCACGGGCTAATCCTTGAAATGATAAAGCACTTCACTCTTTGAATTATCTCAGACTTCGCGCTTTAGGGGGAAATCTGTTACATTGAAATTTGTCACCATGACATTTTATTTTCTATATGGGTTCATCATTACTCATATATTACTCCCTTAGAAGTCTACAACATCAAAGTTCCTAAAATCAAGCCTTGATATTGAAAGAAAATCCCATAAAAGTATTAAAAACACTTGCACCCCACTTTCTCTTAACATTTCCCGTGGTACCGCAACTTTTGTGAAGGAAAATTGCAGTACCTATTGTACGTTTTGTGTATTAAAGGTGCGGACCCCTAGTCAAAAGGTAAAATGAAGGCAGAAAGTAACATTTAGAAGCCTAGTAGTCAAATCTGGAAGCTTCTGGAAGCAATTATCTGGTCGAAGGTTCGCTCCTATCATGTACATTCATTCCTCCATTATGGGAGGCTACCCCTTGGTTTATGGAGCTCAATCCCTTCAAAAGAGGATTCTATCCCCACTTATGTGGAGCTGCAACCTCTTCTCTTTTCCTATAAATTGAAGCCATAGTGCAGCCTCAAGGGGGACTTTGGAGAGAGACTTTGAGAATTCTTGAGGAGAAATGCTGTAGAAACTCAGACTCTCTTAACTGATCATTATATGGGAATGATTACACACCCATGTGAATTTTAGCTGAGAGAGTGTAAAAGCTTGTCAAAGTAAAGGAAACGCCTATTCCGGACCCTAGGAAGGCCTGTACGACATCAAGGTGGACACGGTTGTAAGGCTCTTCTTTATTAAAGATAATACGAATGAATACTGTTTTATCAATGAGTTTTGTTAGTATGAATCCTTTGTCGAAGTGTACGAAAAAGGACCACTTTAGCTACGCATAACTAATAGCCCTAAAAACAAAAGTGGCTGCCAATATCTTCAGATCTGCGATTAGTTAGACAAGAAAAGAGCTGCAAAACACCAGATCTATGCATGGAAAGACATTAAGCAATAAAAATAAGGGTTTGCTCCATATACCAATAGACAAGACAAGAACAATTTTTGAAAGAATTTTTGTATTAATGGGGCACCTGGGAGGAAAACCAGAAGGAGTATCCAATTCCCCTCAGTGGGATGGGTTCTTGGAAGTCCTCAGCACTTCAGATCTAAGATTTTTCTCTCTAGTTGATGTAGAAAACCCAATGCAAAGAGTAGAGCTCAATGGGAGCAAATGATGGAGATATGTGACCAAGTGTATAGATCCAGAGTGATCTAATAGGCAACAAAAGGTGAAGAATGGTAGGAAAACCCCTCCTATTTATAACAAAATATTGGGTCATTCTAGATCTTGGTGCATGGGTTAACCAGATCTAGATCCACTTTTTATGGAATATTTTATTATACTTGTTGGAGGGAAAAGGTATTTGACTTGGGTCAAATCCCTTAATTTGTCAAAAATAAATAAATAAATGATTTATTTATCTTTTTAAGGAAGTGGTTAAAAGATAATCAAATAAATAATGATTTATTTAATTATTTAAGGAAGTGGTTGAAAGATAATTAAATAAATAGTGATTTATTTAATTATTTATGGGTGATTTGGTCATATTTAACAAGGAATATCATCTAAATAAGGTTTAAATGATTATTCCTAGAAGATAATAAGATAAATAAAGGTTTATCTAATTAATTTCTTTGATTTTGGGTTAAAAATGACTGGGAATAATAATTAAATTAAGGTTTAATTAATTATTCCATGGGGAAAATCAAACAAATATGGGTTTGTTTAATATTTCCTTTTGGGGTTTCCTGTTTTAACATAGTGAAAGCAGTTTTACTTAGGGTAAAACTGGTCTTACATGGTGTACTTGGGTCCATCTAATGATAATAGGTTAGATGACCAAAAAATGGTGTAATAGATTGCCCCCCAGCATGCGAGTGTCAGGAGCAAATCGTATGACTGAAGTACGTTGTAAGAACACAATCACTAGACAACAAAAGGGGTGTCAGAGAGAGAAATGTGAGGTAGATAGTGTGCTGAAGGACTAAACCATGAGGAGACGAGACTCGCAGGTGCAACAAGTCTCTTTTTATGAGAGGGTACCTGTGCTGAAGGCGGCGGGGGAGGCATACCTATGCCCGCCGAGACAAAGTACAAAAGAATAGTGTGTCCAGTAAACAAGGGATCGAACCATAAAATACAGCTGGCATAATCATGAGCCAGATAAAAATACAATGAGGAATCCCACATACATGCTGTGCCTGGGATAACAGCCAGGACTTGTACAATAATATCTGAGTACATGAGATACAAATACAACCCAAATGCCCCCTGCAAACGGGGAAGGGCTCACAAAATCTGACTGATACATGCAAATCGAAGAGGCGCTGCAAGTGGCTATGGCCATCATCATCAAATATCTGGAGCTGCATCGAAGGCTGCAAAGAAGAGGCCATCCGGGCATGTGGGGGGCTACCTGCAGGGCCACCCCCTCATGAGGGGAAGGAAAGGAGTCCTCACACAACACCCGGAATCAAGAGCCTGCTGGACTCACCTGACCATCAAGTATACGACCCCACCACAACAAGGAGCCGGAGAAACAACTGCTGCAGTGGGAGGAGATATCTCCTTTGCCCATCTTGCACCAAACAAGAGTGCAGCTTCAATCCAAGGTACACCGCCCTAGACCTGTCTTCTGTGGAACAAATGAGTCACGGTCGACAGAAGGAGGTCCGCCATAGTTGAGGCAATGAGAGACCCTCAACTAAGGCACGAGAGAAAAGAGTAGAGCGACGGACAGACTGACACTAATGATGATAGTGAAGTGGAAAGGACCGAGTAGCTAATGGATGACTTCCCTTGCTAGAGCATAAAGGGCATGAATGACATGGCAGCGACTGACACAACATCATCAGGGATGGGGGACAGTGGAACTGAAGGTCATAATGTGCGACACAAGAGAGAGACCAAGCAATGAAGGATGGAGGGCTATAGTGGGGTACAAAGGGACTTGGTATAGACTCCATGGAGAGAATGATGACTCAACTTGGATGCTCTAAACAAGGGCGACGCGATGGTGCTGCCACACAGTAAAGGCCCCAATGGGGGGACCGTGGAAACATGAGTACATGATGGGAAACCCCACATGGCCCCACACGTAACGATGATGTGCAGAGGCACAGCTCCTACACAAGTGCCTGGGTGAGGAAATTTGATTTTAAGGAGAGGTGAAGTGACCCTTCTAATAAAATGCAGTCCTAGTATCAAAATTTATAAACATGAAAAAACAAATGCTGGCTATCTAAAAGAAAATAAAACATGCATTTCAGAAGGGAAATGTTAAGGGTAATATTTCTTAATATAGAGTGCATTGCGAGGATTAGGAAGGGGGTGGCCTTCGAAATCCTCTAAGAGGTATGCCCCCTTACCGAGATCCTTACTAATGATGTAAGGGCCTAGCCATAATGAGTCAAACTTCCCATGACCAAGGACATCATGGGCCTGGTCATACACTAGAACAAGGTCGCCTTCATGAAAAGTGCGAGGCTAGACTTTTCGGTCATACTGAGCTTTGGTGCGCTTTTTGGCCGCTTCCATGGTTTGCAAGGCAACACGGCAGTCTTCGGAAGCGCGCTCGAGCATGATAAGTCGTTGTTCTAGAGGTTGGGTGTCAGGGAGAAGTTCAACGGCCAGATGTAGGGAAGGAATTTCACACTTGATCGGTAAGACTGCCTCCTCTCCAAAAACCAGGTGGAAAGGAGTAAACCCGGTGGCGGTTTTAACAGAAGTTCGATAGGCCCACAAAGAAGGGAAGAGCATGAGATGCCAGTTGGTTTTGTGCTTATTCACCGTTCGTTGAAGCATATTTTTGAGGATTTTGTTGACTTATTCAACTTGGCCATTACCTTGGGGGTAATAGGAGGAGGAATATTGGTGCTCAAAACCCAACAGTGAGGATAGCTCACGCCATATCTCATCTTCAAAATGTTTGCCATGGTCGGAGACCAGTTGTTTGGGAACCCCGAATCGAGCTATAACATGGTTAAAGAAAAAGAGGGCCGTGGTAGCTGCCGTGTTGTTGAAAGTTGGCATGGCCTCGGCCCATTTAGTGAAATAGTCGACCGCCACGATGATATACTTATGGTTACCAGTGGAGGGCGGGCGACACTCCATAAAGTCGATGGCCCATTTACAGAAGGGGCCGGTTGAGACGACCAGATGGAGGGGAGCTGGTGGAGCTCTCGCCTTAGGGGCGAAACGTTGGCAACTGGGGCAGTGTTTGACTGCCTCAATGCAATCACTGAAGAGAGAAGGCCAAAAATATCCAGCGCGCATGACTTTCTAGGCAGTAGCAAGACCGGAGAGGTGGCCACCGCAAGCGCCACTATGGCAGGAATTCAGGACCTGTTCAGCTTCAGCGTGTGTGAGGCAATGACGAAGCATGGTATCAACCCCGTGACGATATAGGTCGTCACCGATAAGGAGGTATCGGGGGGCTTGGTGTCGGATGCGTCGGCGAGCCTCACGATCAAGGTGAAGGGCGAACTTTTGGGTTCGCAAGTAAGTAAGAATGTCGCCATACCATGGGTCGTTGGCGGTAATGGAAAATAAGTGTTCATCAGGAAAATCATCATTAACTGGGGTGTCTTGCGCTCTGGTAGGTAATTCAGAAATGAGCTCAGCGAGGGCTAAGCCTTTCTTACTCTTTGGTGTGACAAATTCGAGGTCGAATTCTTGGAGAATAACGACCCAACGGGCATATTTCCCAGTGAGGATACGATGACTCAATAGGAAAGCCAAGGGGTTGGAATTAGTCACAACCTTGGTGGAGCGCATGAGGATATAATGACGAAGTTTTTGGACTTAGAACACTACAGCCAGTGCTAATTTTTCTTCAAGTGAGTAGGAAACAGGGGGTCCTACAAGGTTCTTACTGACATAGTAGATCACATGCTCGATACCATTGTCATCTTCTTGGATAAGGACTCCAGCGACCGAATGGGTGGAAGTGGAGATATACAGGATGAAGTCCCGATCAAAGTCGGGAGGGCGGATCAAGGGAGAGGATGTGAGAGCCTGCTTGAGGGCATCAAAAGACTCGTGAGCATAGGAATCCAAAACGAAAGGGATAGAAGATCAGAGGAGTCTAAGGAACCCATGTGCAATGGTGGCGTAGTCAGGGACGAACCGTCGAAGAAAATTAGCTTTGCCTTGGAGACTTTGGAGCTGGCGGAGGGTACGTGGAATGGGAAGTTCAAGAATGGCTTGAACTTTCAAAGGGTCAAGAGTGATACCATCCTTAGACACGATGAAGCCTAAGAGACGGCCGACAGGAACGCAAAAGACGCATTTCAACGGGTTAAGGCGGATATTATACTTGCGACATCGAAGGAAAATGGTACGCAGATCGTGGAGGTGCTGCGCCCGATGCTTAGAACGCGCGGTGAGGTCGTCCAAATAAGCAAGGATAATGTGAGCTAAGTCATGGAAACAATAAGACATGGCCCGTTGAAAAGTGGCGCCGGCGTTTTTTAGGCCGAAAGGCATGACCCGGTAAGCAAAAGTTCCCCACGGACTAATGAACGCATTTTTGAGTTGATCGGCAGGACGGATAGCAATTTGGTTGTATCCAGAGAAACCATCCATAAAGGATAGAACCTCATGCCCCGCACACTCGTCAATGATTTGGTCAATGAACGGTGTGGGGAAGTTGTCTTTGGGACAAGCTTGGTTCAAGTCGCGAAAGTCCGTGCAGACACGGATGGTGCCTTGTTTCTTGAGAACGGGAACTGGGTTGGATACCCAAGTGGTGTATTCAATGGGATAAATGAAACCAGCCTACTTGAGCTTGTCGATTTCGGCTTTGATAGCGTCACGTCTGGAAGGATGAATGGGTCTCAACTTTTGACGGACCGGTTTAGCGTCAGGCCATGTGTCGATATGGTGTTCGACAATGGCGGGATCGAGTCTGGGCATTTCAGAATAGGACCAGGCAAAAATATCACGGAATTCTTTGAAAAGCTTGGTGTAAGCTTCGATTTCTTCCGAGGTGCAGTGAGCACCTAAGGTGATATATTCTTGGATACCTGGGGTGACTGAAATTTCAATTTTGATGGTAGGAGAGATATTGGCCATGTTTCCTTCTTCGAAAGCATCGGGTGTAGGGATGGGGTTTTTGAACCAATCGACTGCATTGGGGATGAAGTCTTTGGTTTCCACAGCAAATTGGTCATGGGACTGCTGCGGGAGGAAGTATGTGCGATGGTGCATATCGTCCCATGGAAAGTCCAGGTTAGTCATGGCTTCCATAATGTCTTCATCGGTCTGGAAGATGGGAAGACTGGAGGAAGAAAGGTTACCCGAGGAGGTGGTGGTGTGGGACGAGTCATCAAGAGGAGAAGGGCTCAGATGTGCGATATCAATAGATCCAAGGTCGGCTGAGGAGCCGAGAGGATCGGTAGGTTGAAGGGCAGGTGAACTATCTCGCAAGGATGATGACAGGTGCAAAATGGTGGTTGACGGCTCCGTTGGCTCGATAGCGGGAGGAGGAATGTGAATGGGAGTAGGAAGGTCCGCTGGTCCTAGCGAAGTGGCCTTGAACTGGCGGTACATGTCCAAGGAGGAACGATACTCGTCAAGGCGAGGACAGAGGTGGGTGTAATGGCCATGAAAATCGCACAAGGCACAAGGGTGGTTTGTGCGGAATTTTTTGAGTTTCGGGATAGAGTCTAGGATAGTGACGTAGACTTCTAGGATGTCAGAGTCGGGAAACGTCTCATTGACCAGAATCTTGAGGTGCGGCAATTCAGGACACATATGGGTGGCGTGACCGACGATATCACACAAAGCGCATTGGATGGCGGGCTTTGGTGGTCGCGGAGAGGTAGGAGTTGTCAGGGCGGCCTGGTCCTGATGGGTTGCCCCCTTATGAGCTTTGCCTTTCTTTCCGGAAGCTGGCACCACAGGGGTAAGGTCCTGTGGAGGTGCTGGGGGCCCGGAAGAGGTGAGGGGGACCGGTTGAACTAGTGTCAAAGCAAGGTAAGGTTTGGGGTGACCGGGAGCGGTAGCGGCTGGAGGGTCGATGTACCAGATAGGTATGCCGAGGGTCAGGTTAGGGAGAGAAAGGGTGGCCATGACGGGGACAGAAAATTCTCCGGGAGGGGGAGCCAAGAAAGGTATCTTCCCAGCAGGGAAATGACCGGGAGGGACGGCTCCGAGGTGGTTAAGGCTAGGGGGAACCATTCCAGGAGGATAAAGGGGTTCGGGGATACCAGCTGTAGGGGGAGGGCCGAAAGGAGGAGGTCCGGCTGGCTGAGAGGAATGGCTAGGAGCGGGGTGCGGAGGGCAAGGGGGAGGTTGCTGACTAGCCGAGGCAGGCCACTTAAGAGCAGCCTGAGACGATTGCATCATACAAATATTCGATAAGCTGGGATCAGTGATAGGAGCAGGAGGAAGGTTAGGGAAAGTTCCAAGCAGGGAGGAATCTTTGTAAACGTTGGGGCAGACACTGGTCAAGGAATCGACGGTTTGCTTGTTGGCTACAGAAGAGATGGTCGTCTCAGACAAGGTCTGAGGTTTTGGCTCATGATATGTCAACTGGTCAATGGTGACTATCTTTCCATTATGGGGGAAAGACATCTTGCGAAAGACCACGGATGGGACAGCAGACATATCATAGGTGTAGCTTCGCCCCAATAGAATGTTGTAATCTAGCGGGGCGTCGATGACTTCGACGTCAACGCAAACAGTCTTATCGGCGAGGGTGATAGGACAATTACGAAACAGGCCAATGGGCTAGCAGGCATGACCGTCCCACGCTCGAAGGGTGATCGTGGAAGGGGCCAGCTCAGGGGATCCGAGTTGCTTCCAAACCGAAGCAGACATCATGCAGGTGGATGCCCCCTCATCAATGATACACCGGGACACGTTGGTGTTCCAGATTTTGATTGGGATTTGGAAGGTGACGGAAGGAGGGAGAGGAGGATGGTCCGATTGAGTGGCGTCGAAAACAATCATTTGGTCATCAGCAGGATCTACAGTGCCCACGGCAGATAGTAAAGCATTTTTTTGGGAAGGGCACGACTGGAGGAGCTCCAGTGTGGAAATGGCGACAGGAGATTGCACCAAATCATCTACTATGCTATATGAATGGGCAGCTCGATTGGGAGCAGCGTTTCGACGTAGTGGGCCCTTAGGTATCTTGGTATGAACCTCAACTTTTGGTTGAGGGATATGTAAGGGGCCACTGGGTGATGAAAGAGGCTCTGGAGAACCTGAAGAAGGAGGCTCGGGAGCAGACTGAGCAGGAGGCTTGGAGTACTGGCGAGACCGAGTTTGAAGGTGAAGATCGATGGACGGGTTAGGATCGGAGTGCATCATAAGGATCTGGTAATCAGAGGAACTAGAAAGGGAAGGGGGGGTGGCTACCTGGCTGTCGGGCGGTTGGGTAGCCACGAATCCTTACTGAGGGAAAGGATCAGTAAACACAGCTGGCTGGGTAGTGGCCACATTAGGAGGAGCATGAGGGGAGGCGTGCTGTCCACGCAATGTGGCTTGAGACTCCCACATCTGCCGCATTTGAGGTAAAAGGGGACAATCGTGGGTGTAATGACCATAAACACCGCAACACGAACAAGGCTTACTTGTGCGAAGCGGCCTGTCCGGCTTGGGCTGAGTGCCCTATTGCTGGTTGGCAGTGTTGGGGTCCACACCAGGATTGGGTCCGCGGGTACCAGGGGCAGATGGGTTTGGATTGCCTCTCCGCCTTATTTGAGAAGAAGGGGGATTAGTCGCGCCCTGCTATGCAAATACTTGCCCTGGAGGGGGTTGTAGGTGCTGGTGCTGGGGTTGAGGAGGCAAGGGAGGAGGAAGCGCATATGCTAGAGGAGCTGGCGCACCAGGCTGCGGATAAGGGTAATGGGTAGGTTGGGCAACATTGAGGTAAGCAGGAGGTTGGGCAAAGGGAGGAGGCATGCCGTATCCTAGATACATGCTACCGGGAGGGGGAAGAGTGCTAGAGGAGCTGGCCCCTCCCTGAGGGAGGCCATAGCCCATAGGAGGTTGAGCATATGGATGGGAAAGGGCTCCAACGATACCGTCGGCGGAATGAGATGCCCCCGGGGCGTTAGCGCCACCGGGCCTGGGGAGGTCAGGAAGAACGGTATAAACATAACCAGATTGAGCGTAGATCAGGTCATATTTCAAGGCTATTTGGAGGGCGGCTTCTTCAGTTTGAGGAAAATGAGAGGCGACATCTTTGCCGATGGGAGCGGGAAGGGTGCGAAGGAACCAGTCCATGTAAACTCGATCTTCGAAGGGAGGGGCTCGACATAAGCTCCGTCTTCGTCGCCATTCCTGGACATGGGCGGAAAGGTGTGTTGAAGAGGATTTCTTAGAGGAGGTCAAGAGCTCCGTGCCAGTATCGTATCGGAGAGGGAGCTGGAAGTACGACAAAAAGGCTTGGGCAAGAGTCTCAAAGGTGGTATGGGTAGAGGTGGCTTGTTCTACATACCATTTAGAAGCTTCACCGGTGAGCGTGCATTGGAACAAACGAAGACGGATGGAGTCATCGGTAATGGAATTGGAGGAACACCACATGTGGAAATATCGGACATGATTGGTGGGATCTTCGCCATTAAGGCCCTCAAACTTAGGGATGTCGGAGGGGAGCTTGGTTGGCATAGCAGGCCAATTAGCATTGTGGTGAATGGGGTCATTGATCAACTGATGGAAATCGGGGAGGCTGAGGCCTGCAATGTACGGCAACACAGGGGTGGCCGGGGTAGTTCCTGTGGCGGTTCCGCTAGTAGTAGGGCCGACATTAGGGCCCGGAGAACCGCTAGCGTTAGGCCCTGGACCAGACATAGTGAAGGTGACAGGGGGAGAACCGGGAGGAGAAGGAGGACCCGATGAATCAGGAGAGGAGTCGGAGTGCGGACTCGAAGGTGGACTGGCTCGACGACGGCGGGGCGGAGCAGGTCGATCGACCGGAAACTGAGGATGAAGGCCAAGAAGTCTTCGGGAAAGGCGCCTTGGGGGCGCAATGATGACAGGAAGAAGGAAACCGACAAGGGCAGGAAGGGACAGGATCAAGTGAGGTCAAGGGCAGACAAAGTGCAGTGACAATTTATTTTAGAGTCTTTGCCAAGCGGTGTTAACCAGGCGCTTTCTTTCGCTATACGTGTGTGTGGCGTGTGTTAATTTTAATTTTTAACCCTTTCCGTTTTGAGAGCAAGAAAAAAGTGTGCCGTATAGCCGAAAATAAACCTATTTATACGTATATAATGTCAATAACAGAAAAATAACATCTACTTGTGCATCTATCTAACCCAAGAAGGTGGGTCTCTCAAAACTATGCTGAAAAGAAAGGGAAAAACTATGTAAAACACACGGAAAAGGGGCCAATAGATCTAAGGTCAAAGGGGATAGGGATCTAGAGGACAAAGCTGTTGAAAAGAGGTGCAGATCACAGCCAAGAGACAAAGGCAAGGTAGCTGGAAAAAGGAAGGAAATCAGCAAAAAATCGGAGGGGCAAGGCGGAGGCCTTCAAAGGAGGTCCAAACAAAACGACATAAGGTGATTTGAAAGGAAGAAAGGTTGATTTCAAAGGATCTGAAAGGGAGGTAACAGATCTGGAAAAAGAGGGCTGAAGCTCTGAAAAACAGACGGCTGAAACAGCTTAAAACTCTTCCACAAAAAGTGGAGGGTACTAAAGCCCTAAGGGGCTAGGTTCCCACTAGTGAGGTGCCATCAAAAATTGGTCAAAATCCAGCCGAGACAGGCTGGCACTGCGTGCTGCGCAAAAACCTTAAAATTATAAAAATTGCCGAAAAATGGCAATGCCTAGCAGGGCAAGGGTAGTGCGACCGTGAGTAAGTCCAAAACACAGCGGAGAAGCAAAAGGGCCCCCTCGTTCCACTTCGTCTCGGTGGCGCATTTTCGGTGAAAATTTTATTGGCTCTGGCCAAGGGCCATGCTTACCCGCGCAATAGGGCCAGAAACACACGGAAGTTAGAAATTTTAATGTTTTAGGGTTTTATGTGAGAAAAACAACATAAAAATAGGAAAAATAAACAGCTGAAAAGAAGCCCTAGGGTCTGAAGTAGCTGGATATGCAGGAATATGAAAAACGACAGCGGCCGTAATTTAAAACCCGTGTGGAGTCGCCATTTGTTAGTATGAATCCTTTGTCGAAGTGTACGAAAAAGGACCACTTTAGCTACGCATAACTAATAGCCCTAACAACAAAAGTGGCTGCCAATATCTTCAGATCTGCGGTTAATTAGACAAGAAAAGAGCTGCAAAATACCAGATCTATGCATGGAAAGACATTAAGCAGTAAAAACAAGGGTTTGCTCCATATACCAATAGACAAGACAAGAACAATTTTTGAAAGAATTTTTGTATTAATGGGGCACTTGGGAGGAAAACTAGAAGGAGTATCCAATTCCCCTCAGTGGGATGGGTTCTTGGAAGTCCTCAGCACTTCAGATCTAAGATTTCTCTCTCTAGTTGATGTAGAAAACCCAATGCAAATAGTAGAGCTCAATGGGAGCAAATGGCAGAAAATGGTGACCAAGTGTATAGATCCAGAGTGATCTAATAGGCAACAAAAGGTGAAGAATGGTAGGAAAAACCCTCCTATTTATAACAAAATATTGAGTCATTCTAGATCTTGGTGCATGGGTTAACCAGATCTAGATCCACTTTTTATGGAATATTTTATTATATTTGTTGGAGGGAAAATGTATTTGACTTGGGTCAAATCCCTTAATTTGTCAAAAATAAATAAATAAATGATTTATTTATCTTTTTAAGGAAGCGGTTAAAATATAATCAAATAAATAATGATTTATTTAATTATTTAAGGAAGTGGTTGAAATATAATTAAATAAATAGTGATTTATTTAATTATTTATGGGTGATTTGGTCATAATTAACAAGGAATATCATCTAAATAAGGTTTAAATGATTATTCCTAGAAGATAATAAGATAAATAAAGGTTTATCTAATTAATTTCTTTGATTTTGGGTTAAACATGACTAGGAATAATAATTAAATTAAGGTTTAATTAATTATTCCATGGGGAAAATCAAACAAATATGGGTTTGTTTAATATTTCCTTTTGGGGTTTCCTGTTTTAACATAGTGAAAGCAGTTTTACTTAGGGTAAAACTGGTCTTACATGGTGTACTTGGGTCCATCTAATAATAATAAGTTAGATGACCAAAAAATGGTGTAACAAGTTTTTTAATTAAGTAGCTTATTTATCATGTTTTGTCAATGAGTTATTTAATTAATTATCTCATTTCTTGAATTCCTTGATCATCTTGATAGATGCTTGATTCATGAATTAATTTTTATTATGCAGGCGCTTTTGATCTTTTCTTGTGTTTGTGATTGTAGATCCTTGACGACGACTTTCTTCAAGCCACTGGAAAGAAGATCAACGCTGGACTACAAGTAGGTTTCCAAAATCCTATTATAGTTAATTCCAAATCAAACAATATTTAGAGAAAATATTTTTTATTTGTCTGTCTGTTGCTAGCTATTCATAAGACACTTGGGAGGTTTGTCTTGTCAGTAAGAATGACTTATCCATCCAACAGACATCATTTGTATATTAGAGTAATTTTCGATATAGGTCACCATATGCCATACTTATGTGTTTAAGCATGAGGTCTCATTTTTTATATTGGGAACATTATTCCATATGCCATATATGTGTGTGTGTGTGTGTGTGTGCGCGTATTTCATGGAGCATGTTATATAAATTTAAGTGTTTGTTTATTTGATGTTGAAGTGTTAGATTGGTAGGTTTAACTTGCATCTATGAACTAAGCACTTTGACATGTTGTATTTTGAAGGTGTTTAGATTGGTTTTTTATGGACATGTCAATTAGGTATATTCATCACGGTACATGTAGTTGATGATCCCAAACAAATTGCAAATAATTTTTGTCCATTATGACACACTTCTCGAAGAAAATACCAAATCTCAAAATCACTTTATTACAATAATATATGTAATAGAATTATTCTTTTTATCATCAAGTTCTATATTAAATCACTTAATAATATCAATCCTATGTTATATCAAATCAACATGAATGAAAAATCTTTGAAGTTACCTAATAATGAAGGTAATGCAAGACAAAAAGTCAAATTTGCAATGAAAATCTTTGGATAGAAAGATACTTTATACATATATATAATAAATAAAATACATGTGAACAAATTGATCACAAAATTGTTGCAATATCTAGCTCTCCAAACTCTAGCAAGGTAAAATCATGAAAAACCTAGCCATAATCGAAGATCCACAACAAGGTAGCACCAACTCCAAAAAGTAATTCTTTGGCTTTGAAAAGCTTTTATTACATATTCTCTTCACATTGGCATTGTTTTCTTCCTTAGGGTTTACGAACCCTAGCCATGTTGCATCACACAAGTGCATGGAAAGACAACTCTACTCCTAGTCTCCACATATATGTTTCCCTCCTAGGGGTTATGTACTCAAATCCTTAGCCTTCAACTCTTACATCAACATAAACAACAAGACTTCCAATTTCTGGTATGCTAATTCAACCACGTGATATTCATTGTGAACTTGTGATATACTAATTCAACCTTGTGATGTGTTGGGGATGTAGTTGTAAAATGACGCATGTTCTCTTCATTTATGTTGCTAAAGTATCTAATTGAAACTTTCATTATTTTTTTTTACATGGAAACAACCTACTAAGATACCTCTATGACATTATGACAGTTAATTGACAAAATGGATAGGTATGTATATATGTATGTCAAAGAGACCATGATGTGTATGTTAGCTTATGGTTTTTAATTTTACTAATTCATGCATAGAGCATGATCAATTTTGACATATTTGAGACTAAAAATTTGGAACCAGAAATTCATAAGAGCTCTCAAGGCCATGAAGCCTTTTGGTGTTATGACTAATGATGCATATATAATTCTGAAGATTTTTCTCAAGGATTACATATAAGTGCATGTAATGTGTTCACTACATTTTAATTTTGGGTGTTTTGGTATAGGTATATGATAATTACTAGCCTCTCATAGAGGCCAAAAGATATGGATTTTTGGCAGATGTTGTGTCTGAGTTGCTAGAAGAACAATTTTAGGTAGAGGTATGTGTTATTCCTATATATATATATAGATATATATATATCAATTATTTTCATCTAAGTGACAAGGCTTCTTGTTTCAACAGAAGAGAAAAGAAGGAAAGAGACAGGGTAGACACAATTGAAGAATAAACAAGAAAAAAAACAAAATTATAACTTAATTACAAACATAAATAATTTTATTAATAATATAAAGAGTGTTCCATAAAAGGCTTGACCTAATGCTTGGATTCTCTCACAGAGAATTGGGTTTGACTTGGGGAACTTTATTCAACCCATGATGATCTTCGAAGACCTAGTTCTTAGATTCTCTCACAAAGACTTGAGCGACTTTATTCAAGCCATGGTGAACATGGGAGATTGTAGAGCATACATTCAATATGATATGGTGTTAAAAACAAGTGGTGATGGTAGGTAGTAGTAGTGAATTAATAATCTAAATAGGGAAAGTGCTCATTTAGACAATCGATCTATCGATTGGAAAGAATTAGTGGAGTGGCAAACTGGAAAAACTCTAGAATATTGAAAATATTTGGATATAAACTTAGGTATTAAAATTTTCAATTCGTAGGAAGGGTATATGAAACATACTAGATGGAGGAATTAGGTCAATGTAATTTTTTCTCAGAGAAATATGTAGATTAAAAATTTCTCATGAAATTTACTAAATCACAAGACTAGAAGCTACTCTACTAATCTGCGGAAGAAAATTGATGACTGAGAAAACAAATCACAAACACGCAAAAATATTGAACGCGCATAAAAAAATATTTATCTATGTGAAAGCAACTTCTCAAAACCCGTTATTATCTATAATGGATTAATCAAAGAATCTGGATGAATACAATATGCTTCCTCAATCTTGAGCACAACTTGTGCTTGTGTCTTCTATCCTCTTCCTAACTGAATGAACCTGACCAATACTTATCCAAATTTTCAAGCCTCCAAGCTCCTGATTCCTTGCACAATGCCTCAAGGAAATTAGCCCCTATTAAATAGGAAATTTCCCCTATTTTCCAATGCAATTCCTCTAGGTTGATCCTCTGACCAATACAGTGAGCTATACACTCAATCTAGTACATAATTAATTGTACACTACCTTGGAAACTCCACCACAACTGGGAAATTAGAATTCTCTGCATGCATTAATGATTTTGGGCTAATTGATTAATTAACTAGATGACCATTGAGTGTGATTGAAGTTACACTGCACCACTCGACCTTCCACTAGTTTCTTTAATAGTTGGAACTAGTTTAACTCATAATAACTCAACTTAATTGAAATAGATTGCTACAATTGAAATTAACTCAACCTAGTATCATAAAATTTAGGAAACCACTGCAAACAACTTAACTTCAAGCCCCCAACTCAAATTAAATTAGACAGGTTCCTATTTTTTAGGAATCAACCCAAGAAAACTTAACTTGAACTCATAAAATCGAATTTAGTGTTATTAACTGAGTGACAAGAGCCATGTCATCTCAGTTAAATCCTCCAAGTTGTGTTCTGACATTGAATTTTGAATTTCCTCAATTTTAATTAAGGAAAAAATCAAAATTGAGACTTTTGTGTTGCATTTTCAACACTCCCTGTCAGTAAGAAAGGGATTATTAACCACCCTTATCCTGTACCTGTCGAATGTATTGCATGCAACACATCTCACTATTTCTTCTACTACTGCAACATCTGCAACTGAGAAGAATCCAAAAAAAACATTGAATCAACTCTGTTTGCAACTAACTACTGGAAAAAATATGTTGTTTTTGACTCTGCTACTGAGCCTCCTACTCTGTTGTCAACACCCCTCGGCACTCAGTATATGACTGAAACCAATCCTCCTACTATTGAATAATGTGGGTCCCCATAGCAAGGTAACGATCCATGAGGAGAATGCCTCAATGGACCCTACCAAAATTTATGCAACTCTTGAACTAAGGATTTGCATCGCTGCACCTCTCTCTTGGAGGTGTATCTGCATGTGCTACCTCTTCCCACTTTGCTCGAACTCTCCCCCTGATGGAGGTATCTTCTTGAGTGGATTTCTACATTCTTACTCCTCTATGATTATTCATTTGTGGCTGCTTCACAACTTCTTGAGGCTTCTTCTAAGGCTGCATGTTGAGAGGTATAACATGACCCCTCTCAACCACCGTATATATAGTCTCTTCCTTTCTCCTCAAGGATTTGCATGCATGTTATACCTCAAGTGCATATAGGTTTTTGACTCGAGCACTAATCTGCTTCACCTTTCTTGTGGCTATGTGTCTTACGAATACCTTTTCTTTGCTAAAGATCACATTGTATCCACGTTCTTCCAAAACTACAATGGAGATAAGATTATTCTATAGACCAAGAGAAAAAATCACATCCTTGAGCCTGAGAGGGGAGTCTGACTCCCTCTGAAAGGTGATTGTACCAATCACGATCACGTTGTACCTTCCGTTGTCTCCAAATTAAGTTTTCATCTAGATATATTTCTCCTCCAAGTCACTGAAAAAATATCTATTCCCCATCATATGGAACGAGGCACCACTATCGAGATACCACACACTTCCCATCATGGTGCTGGACATGCATGTAACGAGAGTAAAACTATGCTAAAATTATTTCTTGCCTTCATATGTGGACACTTCGTGGCATAGTGCTCTAATTCATGACAGTTAAAGCACTTGATTTTGGACAAATATTTTTTCTTGTCCTCTTGGCTGGAATTAGCCTCACCTTGGGAATTCTCCCCTTTGGCCTTCCTTCCTTTGCTGATTAATGAAAATTCATCTTCCTCTTCTTTGGATGAGGTCCCATCTCTAGTATTCTGTCTTATTTCCTCATGTACTAGGTCAGACCATAAGCACTCACAAATTGGTAGTTTCTCCATACCATTTATCGAATCTTGATAGCTATGACAGCTCTTAGGAAGCCCCAAAAGGGATAGAGATACCAAGTCTTCTTCAGGGACATTAACACCAACCCTGCCAAGTTCATCACGACACTATGTAAAACTGTTGAGATACTACATAACTGTATCATTATTCTGCATTTTGATACTTTGAAGCTTGTACTTGAGTGCTAGCTTCATGTTGTCACTATTATTCCTGAAAAATTCTGTCAGTGTTTTCCACATTGCAAATAAAGTCTCTCTTTCATGGATATTCGAGACAATATGATATCGTACTCCCTCCAATATGATTCTCCTTGCTTTGGCCACATATTTCTTACACTGAGAAATATTTTGGGCATCATATGCTTAGGGTTTTTCTACATTTGTCCTGATGTATTCTAGTAGCCCATTGTCATCCAATACTGCCTCCATGTGTTCCTTCCATGCAACAAAGTTTTAAGTGCCTTCCAAGGCATACTCGAGACTAAGTATATTGAAAGACATCTTCTCATTCCTAAAGAGAGCTTGTAACATTGATATTCAAATTCAAACCTCCTGTAATGAAAAATTGAAAATATCTTCTCTACTATGAATCTAGCTCTGATACCATGTAGAAATTAATGTGCAGATTCTAAACTGCTCATGAAATTTACTAAATCATAAGGCTAGAAGCTACTCTACTGATCCACGAAAGCTAATTCATGACTGAGAAAAAATCATAAGCATGCACACATATTCAACACACATACACAAATATATATCTAGAAGAAAGAAACTGGTCAAAACCCCTTACTATTTGTATTGCATTAATCAAAGAATCTAGATGAATACAATATGCTTTCTCAAGCTTGACCACAACATGCACCTGTATCTTATATCCTTTTCGTGACTGACTGAATGTCGCCAATACTTAGCCAAATTTTCAAGCCTCCAAGATCCTAATTCCTTGTGTTGTTTCTCCAGGAAATTAGGCCCTATTAAACAGGAAATTTCCCCTATTTTATTGGGAAATTCCTCTAGGTTGATCCTCAAACCAATATAATGAACTATACACTGACTACCTTGGAAACTCCACCACAACTAGGAAATTTGAATTCTCTGCATGCATCAGTTATTTTCGGTTGATTGATTAGTTCACTGGATGACCAATGAGTGTGATTGAGGTTACACTGCATAACTTGACCTTCCACTATTTTCTCCAACATTTGGAACTAGTTTCACTGAAAATAACTCAACTTAACTGAAATATATTTCTACAATTTAGCTTAACTCAACCTAGTCTTCTAAAACTTAGGAACCCATTGCACACAAATAAACTTCATGCCCCTAACTCGAATTAACTGACCTAGAATCCTATTTTTTATTCATAACTCAAGTAAACTGAACTTGAACTCACAAACATGAATTAAGTGTTCTAAACTAAGTGACAAGAGCCATGTCACCTCAGTTAACTCCTCGAAGTTGTGTGTTGATGTGGAATTTCGAATTTCCTTAATTTTAATGAAGAAAAAAAATCAAAATTGAGACTTTCTTGTTGCATTTTCAACAAAATATATCATCGGGAAGATCATAGCCAATAATAAGACCCTAAACCTATATTGGCCAATGAAAATTTACATAATAAATATTTAAAGAATTTAATACCAT
This sequence comes from Pinus albicaulis, assembly GCA_034641835.2. NCBI lineage: Eukaryota > Viridiplantae > Streptophyta > Pinopsida > Pinales > Pinaceae > Pinus > Pinus albicaulis. Next base: position 891,456,600 of record CM076581.1, read on the forward strand.
ATTTTTTTAAAACTTTGATTAAACTAGTGATATGAAAATAAGTCAACATAAATAATAGTAGGTCAATGTTATATATATCACTATATACGTATGCCTTCAGGAAGTATAATAACATTAAATACATCAAAAAATGTAAACAAAAAATAATATAACAACAAACTTTATATATATACATCAAAAAATGAAAACAAAAAATAATATAACAACAAACTAATATTGTTGTTATATTATTTTTTGTTTGCATATATATATATATATATATATATATTTATATATATATATATAAATATATATATATATATATATATATATATATATATATACCTTCAATTTTTCTAGAAATATAAATCTTTTTCAAAATCAAAATACATATTGAGAATAAAGGGAGGAGGACCCTAGGGAGAGCTCAGTTTTTTATTATAAATTATTTGTGAAGTTTGAGATATAAATCCCTCTAATTTACCATGTGGGTCATGCATGGGGTGTGTATAGGTTCACTTAGAGGTTATAGTGGTATCAGTTGGAATTGACCTCAAATTAGGTGAGTATGGGTTGACTTAGAGGTTATAGTGGCAATGGTTGCAATTAACCCTAAGGCATGCGAGTACAGGTCCACCTAGAGGTTATAAGGTAGCGATCATAATCGAACTTGTGTCACACTAGTACGAGTTCACCTAGAGGTTATAGTGGTTATGTTATACGAGTATGGGTTGACTAGATATTATGGTGGTAGCAATCAAAATTGATTTTGAATCACATGAGTGTAGGTTCATCAAGAGGTTATAAACATAGTGATTTTCCCATATAAGCTAAGTGTGTGCCCAAATTATTTACCAATTCCATTAAATAAAAAAGAAAGAAAGAAATATTTCTTGTAAAGTAAACAATATTAGATAATTAGCCACTCAAATTGAAATATTTGATCCATTCAACCACAAACACAAAGTACTTTTACTTTACTCTTATTAACAACCAACCAGTCAGATGTTTAGCTGAAAATATATGATGACATTTTTTTTAAAATCTCCTATTCCCTATCATGGGGCACTATTGATGGATCTTTCAAAAGGAAGTTGATTGAAAAGTCACTAAAATTTATTGGAAAACATACTTTACAAGGAACATGTTGTTTGAAGGAAAAAAATAAATCCAAAAGGAACTAAATATGTCGATCGATATATATATATATATATATATATATATATATATATATATATATATATATATATATAGAGAGAGAGAGAGAGAGAGAGAGAGAGAGAGATATGAATGACATTTTAATTTCCACAGGGCTAAAAATAGCCTATGGGACCCCAACCTCCCTATTTTTTTCCTTTTGCAATTCAGTCCTTTCCTTATTCAAATTGGTGATGAGCTACTGCAACCTTCTGACAGTCCCCTCACTGAAAATACAATGCCAAGGGACCGATGCTAACATATGTCCATACATTTCCCTAATGTATTTGAAAGCATCACATTCCAAAATGAAATGTTTTTTTGATTCCAGTATCCCAGAAGTGAAAAAAGTACACACCAGTTCTTCCCAATGTTCTTTAGGTATTTTCCACCATCCTGTTTCACACTGACGTTGATACGAGTTAGTTATTAATCGAGCAATAAAAATATTTTATCTCTATTGTGGTTCCTATGATTTGGTAGATTTGGCAATACCAAATGCCAAGACAACATCAAACCACTTTAGGATCTCAGGATCTAGCCCTCCTGGATCCAGAGAGGGATCTCTCTATAAAGGTAAAGAAATGTATATCTTTGATGTTCAATTTGAGGTATTAGGCTAGTTATAAAGCACAAAGGTTTTTGTTTTGTTTGTTATTTTGGTTGGGAAACATGAAAGAAGGGTTCAATGTAAGGTAAAGGAATGAGTAGAGAATGATTTTGGGCAATGGGGAGACAATTCAAAGAAAACACAAGTCCATTGGGCAATGGGGTCATAAAAGGGTTTACTTGCAATTCAAATATCCATGGCTTTCAAAGGGCTAGTCATCTAAAATAGAGGATCTCTTAAGATGATAGTGTGGGATGAAACAATAAGGAAATGAATGGGAATGACAAGGAAATCCCTCCAAGGTGACCAATTCAGAGTAAGTCTAGGGACAGGGCATGCCTTAACCTCTATGATCTAAACTCCTAATGAGGCTAACTCCAAATACAACAATCTAGCAGTCCTCCTGACTACTTTCAGAGAATAGAAAACATTCAAGTTTGACATAGAGTGAAGTCTAAGATCAGAGAAAGACTTTTAACCTTCTCTGATTTTTACATTCAACTCAAAGGGATCTTAGAAAGGCTAACTATTGGAAAAGGAACCTAGGGGACATGGATAACTCTAAATCTCCCTGTTTCCTAATTCTTTCATCTGAAAGCAAACAAGAACATCCAAGAAACAAACTCTAAATTCATACATCAGTAATCATGGACAAACAAACTTCTATAATGGTTAAATTATGTTGAGTTTGTTCTTAGATACACAATTAGAAGAAAAAATTAGAGATAAGAAAGTGTAGGAAGCATTAGGGTACTTGCAACAGTATATCCTAAGCTAAAATTACTGATTCTTATCAGAGAAATTGAAACATGATGTATAACAGAGGAAAACAATAACAAAGATAGAGCACATCACCACTGATTTAGATCAGGATCCAATGAACATGCTTGTCATATTAGAAGAGAAAAACCAGTCACATACATCCTTGTCCAATAGCTTGATATCATCCAGAAATCATCTCCCAGCCTATTTACGACTACTACTCATAGAACTCTAACTCAATAAAACAACTTACAATCAGTGTTTTTTCAATAATCCACCAACCAACCAACCAACATTTACAATGTATTTCTCATGAGTTCTTATAGGTCAAAGAGTGATAGTAGTGGTAGATAGAACTTAAATGATTCATTAAAATAGAGGGAGAAGTGTTTTTGAAGCCCCTTATGTTTTAAAATATTTACATTGACTTTCAGTACTCTTTAGATGAATTGGGGGTCTTCATCAGTTTGATAATAACTCCAAGGGTGTGTTCCATGAAGTACTTACTGGCTGTAGGTACTCTGTTTGTACTCCGAGACAAGAAAGGATGAAGATTTTCCTTTCAGGTCTTCCATGCTTTGCAACTAATGCACTGACAATTCTTAGGACTCTTCTGTCAAAATAATAACTGTGGTGGGCTCGATGAGGAATATAGAATAGGTAGTAGTGATTTTGTACTTTCTTCAGTAAAAGGAATGTCCTGCTGATATATCCTCTGTGCTGCTGTGATCAATGATTTGTCTTTAATCTGTGCTGACTGTGGATTAGGCTTCCTAATCTTCAATATCATGCCTTTTAACCCTTTAATCTCTTTCTGATACACCTTTAAACTTTTGCTGACCTGTTTGAGTGAATAGACAGGTTACAGAGGTGCCAAAGGGTTTATGTCAGGTTAATAGCCTTGATCTTTAATGAAACATGCCTCTAAGCCTTCTCAAATACTTCTTTTTATGATATTTGGCTCTGTGATGGTCCTTCTGTGTTATGAGTCACCTATCTGTGACTGCGAAAACTGTATGGATTCATCACCGCTGAAACCTGCAAAAAACGAGAAACATGTTATAAAAACCAGAGGGGAGTGGGGTGATTGCTTCAGAGGCTCATGAGGATGGAGGAGCAACGATGGAGAATGGCGGATACAGCGGAAAAATGGGCGAAAAACCTGGCAGAGCAGCTAACCAGGTGCAGATGAAGGTTGAGCGCGAGGTGAGTTATGGACCATTGGATTAGATCAAACAACGGTGATATCTATGGTTGAGATCCTTCGATAAGGTCGTTTGGAGGATGGATGAAAAGTAAGTGAACGGGGTCGAGATTAGATGGGTTCCGTTCGATTAGAATAATCAACGACGGAGATCTGTGGATGGATTCATTGGGAGAATAAATGGTGTTGAGGAGGTAAATCCCCTCTGCGGACAGAGGCGATCCCTACTAGCCCAGCAGGGGTCTAGCAACAATCAAACAATGTTACAACGCAAGTTCCTAGTTACGAATGAAAAGACTAGAGATAGAAGCCTACCTGGATTCCAACGCTATGATCTGAAGAAGAAGCGTCCCCATTCCTCAGCCTCAGCAGATCACAATCCCTCCACGATCTCCGCGTATGAACACCTGCACATAGAAGGAACAAACAGATACAAGCATAAAACCTAGCATACGTAACTAAACATCAGTCAGAAAGGATGTTACTCATATTAACATGATGGAAAACAGAGTGGAACCATAATCGTAATCATCTATTAAATAAAAAACGAAGAGAGATTACAACCAAGTTCTAACGTCGTGGTCTCCTTCGGATGGGTCTCCAATCGTTCACGTCTCGCAAAGCTCGCCAGGGAAAGGGAAAACCTCTCCAGAGTCTCTCGATAATAGTCTCCTTACTTGAGTCAGCCTTAAGGGAAAAAGAGGGCTCTTTACAGCACAAAGGCTCTTGGGAATATGGAGATTCAAAGCTTAGGCACTTCCCGACTAGCTTGCCATGGGACTGAGCAGGATTTTATAGATGGGGAAGGAGGGAGTTGGGATCCCTATTATTATGGGATTGGCCCTATCAACAAGGAAGGTTCCATAGGAGGTGGCAAAACTACTTCCCTTCCATAGAACTCCCGCAGCCAAACCTCCCAACTCAAGATAGGCAATGGTTTCTGAGTTTGTTGGAACTCAACTTCCGCCATATTTATTTTAAAAACAGTCCTTAAATTGGGTGGCGCTACTACTGCTCTATGACAGAGCACCAGTTGGCGCGACCTCTTTGCAGGATTTCCCCAATTGGCGTGAGTGCTGAACTGTCTGCCCGCGCCAATGCAAAAGGAGATGTTTTTCATGATTTTTGCAAGGAGATGTCTTAAGGGAAATTAAAGCTCATGCTTAGAGGAATGCATTGATGATGTTTTCAAGGCATGACAATGTTCACAGGTCACAAAATGGGTCCTCCATTGTGTGGGACGGGGAATGGTAGGGACAGTGAAAAATTACTGTGTAACAGATGCCCCCTAAAGTATGAGGCCCGAGAGAGAGAGGGGTGAAATGCTTTACGAGAACATGTTCAATTGAAGGCCCACCGTCAGAAAACCTGCATAGAAAGATACAACTGATCTCAAGTACATGATGTATATGTGGCATGGACGCAGCCATCCGAAACAGAGTATGCTATAATCCGGATCCAGGGCATGGGCGCAGCCATCCAACTAGGATCAAACAAATAGACTCAGGTATGGTCGCAGCCATTCAATCAGTGAGTCATGTACATAATGATAATAATCCACAATTGCAGCCTGGATTACAAAAGACACAATCCAGGGTCTTGCGCTCCATCTCGACCCAACAAAGTACAAGTTCAAGCATGCGAATATGTGAGCTGAAGTCGAACATGCAAGAACATCGTCTGATTACCAGCCAATGATAAAAGCTGTTAACAGACGCGAGAGAAACCACCAATAATGACAATGGTCCTCAAGGTACTACAGGTACAATCTACGGCGTGTGAATAAATGATTTGACGTCGAACACCCGCAGAATCACTCGATCGGAGGTCAATGATGTAAACCTCACGTCGAATGCGACGAACCTGCCATTGAGGCATGCAGGCTCCAAGATACCATAGGGAGTCTCTAGACCAACTTCCTGGATAATGAGCTGAAGTCGACAGGAAGTGACCTTGATCGAAGGTGGGCCATAGTGTTTCCCACATCATCGACACGAGACAGAGGAACATGATGTTTTTGTTGTGAATCAGAATCGTATGAGAATCAGAGGAAGGTTGATATTTGCAGAGGCCAACTTCTCTTGAACATATAAATGGCACGACAGTGGACTCGGCAGTATTTGACATCAACGGATCAGAGGTCATGGTGACGAGGAAATGAGCAGATGAGAGGTCAAAAGGGACTATCCAAACCCACAGAGGCAAAGTGAAGCAATGAGATGAGATGTCCCCAACCCGACATGAATGCAGACAAGTGCCATGTTCAAGAGTGACATACTGCCAATGACAACGACGATGGTTCCATTTTTCCCCACCATTTCTGGCGAGTACCCCAACTATTTTTAATAACAAGCTTGAAGGGGATAGCATATGCTTGTAATATAAGTCCGCCCTTCGGGCGAATCCATCCTAGTGCATTTAACGAGTCCCAGGAAGGAGAAACTCTGAGAACGTCATTTCGACTAGATCCGATGTCATCAGGTTTTAACGAGTCTGACAAGGGGAGAACTCGGCGTCTTTTCATGTTTAGAGAGTTTGAAAAGACAACGGAAAAGAAAACTCCAGCAGTCCCTTTTCGTAAATAGTTCCCCAGATCCGAAAAGGTAGAAAACAATATCCGGGAAAACCTCCTAGTCGCGATAGGCTAGGGTATTCCTTTTTCGTAATCAATCCATCCCAGCCCAAAAAAGGGTTAAACTTATACTGGGTGAATGTCGATTCATGTCCATTTTAACGAGATCAAAACGACAAGGGCCTCGGCAATCTTTTCATGTTTAGAGAGTCAGAAAAGAGCTGAAAGATGACTCCAAAGTGACTTTTTCGTGTATTTACCGAGTCCGAAAAAGTATAAAATACAACTCGTTTCCATCATTTAAGTTGCAAAAACCTGCCACTGCACATACCAGGCAAGCGTAAAATCCATTTTCGACATAACATATGCAAATATTTGATAAAAATAACTTTTAAAACTCATTTAACGTCAAAAAAGTTATAAATATGTCAAATTGGTAAAAATAAAATTACTTTTACTATTTACCTTGGTAAAAAGCAACAATGGTCCATTTGGAGCAGAAACTTCTGACGGTGATTGCGACAAATCCAGTCGACCATTCAACTTCTCGTCTGTCACAGGTAAGAGGCGTTCCCTTGCTCTTCATTTTCATTCATTTTTTAATAATTTTCCCTTAAAAATCAGTTCTGTGTGGCCACTTTTAAAATTTTAGGGTTGCGCCCATTGGCGCGGGTATCGGGCACGAACCCGCGCCAATGAGCTCTTTTCTATAAAGGGCTCACGCCACGTGGCGTGACTGTTCACAAAACAGTCGCGCCAGCGGCCGAACCTAAAAATCCGCCCAAAATTTCGACATTTAGACCAAATTGCATGGAATTTGAAGCTCATCAAAGATCTAACTAAGGGTTTTTGACCATATGAATGCAGGTAATCACTCAAAATGGAAATTGAATGGAAAGAACGAGAGCACGGAGAAGAGGATGAACAAGCCATGCAAAGCCAAGCTTGTATGAATGCACTTAGAAACTGTGGGCTGAAAAAGTTCTTCCTCACACCATGTTTACGAGCTCAGCCCGAGCTTCTCCAGTATTTGATCAGTATCTGGGATGAACATGAACAGGTGTTCAAGCTACGAGATCAGGTATTAGAACTGGAGGTATCTGATGTTTATTTCATCATCGGATTGTCCCGCAGAGGTCCAATCCCTGTATTGACTGGAAGCAGACCATCTGGGGAAAAGATGGAAGAAGTGATGGCACGAGTGTGCCGAGGAGCAAAAACGGGATCAGGCAGTAAGAAAGTGGATATCCACACTATCCCTGATCTGGCGTTGAGAGTTGTTCTTCATACCATCACGCGGGCTGCAGGGTCACAGGCACCGCACGAGGCCACAAAGGCCCAACTCCTGCTAGCCTCAGAATGCATGGGTCCCTTACTGTATAACTGGGCAACAACAGTAACGATCAACATGAAAAGGCAGCTCACAAAGTGCAAACAGGGGAAACTAAAATAGTTCGGATATGGTTCCATCTTGGTATTGTTCATTCTGGAATGCTTACCAATCTTCCAGGGCCAAGGGGTCGCAGTGGCAGATCCGATACCACAAGAGCCAAGAATGGCTCGCTGGGCAGCATTGATGCCCAGATCTAGAGGTGGCCAAGAGATGTCCTGGAGGCCAGAGTTCTTTAGGTGGTTACGGCGCCAGCTGATTGTCATGGAAGACTGGCCCTATGCAGGAACTGACTTTACTGGGGACCCAGATCTCCCACTACCAGAAGGAGACGACTGGGACGAGGAGTTGGGTAAGACCTCATATTTTTGATTTTATGTTTTATGTTTTTTTGTTAATACACATTCGTCTTAACACGATCATCTATGTATGCAGATGTGGGACCTGAGAGACCAGCTGGGATGTCTCCAATCTCCCGGAGGACACAACTCGCCCCTGATATTCAGGGAGAGGGCACCGGAGGAGAGGATCTGATCCAGAATCTCGAGGGCATTGCCCACGGGATCCCAGACTATGCCCGGCTATCAGACGTACCGATGGCATACCAGCGCCACACGGTGGGAGTTCCGAGTCGGATCCACCGAATCCTGAGGCACTTAGTGCGTGCAGTCACATGCTATCATGAGCACCATGTGGATTAGTCCTTAGGATCTATACCACACATATTTTTTGAGAGACATACCGTCTCCGGATGTACTAAGACGATTATGTATATTTTTGAGTTTTATGTGACACACTCTTATGTAAACATTTCGATATCTATATATATATGCATATCTATTTCTGGATGAGTCTTTCTTTACATGTGATGATGATTTATAAATTGCGCAAATGTTTGTCTAATACCAAATTTGCTACTGCATCTGTTAATGTATTCAAATGCCTGGGTATATGATGATATGTAATGTAGTCAAAATTCCTTTCCAGTAATCGAATACGCAAATACAGACGTAAGATGGACGGGTTCCTTACTGAATAGTGTCTGTTCAGCTGTAACACTACAAGTTGTGAATCTAGGTACACGAGCAATTCATGGATACCAAGGTTTACTGCCTCGGTTAACAATTCCAACACGGCACTATATTCCGCGATATTGTTCGTGGTACGTCCTAAACACACACCTTGCAGATCAATCAACTCACCAGCAGGATCGTAAATTACCCAGGCTGCGGAAGACAGATTCCTGGTACTGCGGGAGGCACCATCCGCAAAACCAACAAATGGATGAATAGACATCTGCACAACCAGGAAGACCCGATCAGCAGAAAGATGTTTACAAAGCACACCACACTATGCACACAAATGACAATCACACACCTATGTACACACACCACACCAAGAAATCACTTCAGGCATAGTACTTTTTAAGGTACAGCCCATTTCTGGGCTGCGCCAGCGGAACTCCTTCGTAATCTATAACCTCGTAGGCCCCACTTTTCAAAACGCGCTTTACTATATAGGGCCCGTGCCACATAGGCTGGAGCTTACCGGCTCCAAGCTTATCATGTGCCTGATCGTACAAGAGGACGAGGTCTCCTTCGATAAAAGAACGGGGAGAAACAGATTGATCAAAATGAGTTTTGACCCTCTTCTTTTGTGCTTCGATGATCAAAGCAGCTAGACGACGGGTTTCATCCAACCGTTCGAGATACAGAAGACGTTCTTCCTCAGCAGAAGTATCCGGTAAGAGCTCCACAGCTAATTTTAGCGAAGGAATCTCGCATTCAACCGACAGAGTAGCTTCCAGACCGTACACCAATTGGAATGGCGTGAATCCGATTGCACTCTTAGCAGATGTTCGGTATGCCCAGAGAGCTGAGAACAATTGGAGATTCCAACTGGATTTATGAATCCCAACTGTTCGCTGAAGCATGGTGACCAAAACCTTGTTCACCGCTTCAACCTGACCATTAGCTTGAGGGTAGTATGGTGTTGAGCTGTCGTGACGCAAGCCCAACGTTGAAGTCAGCTCCGCCATCATATAATCGCGGAAATGAGTACCGTGATCAGTGACGATGGCTTGAGGAACCCCGAACCGTGCGATAACGTGGTTGAATATGAATTGAGCAGCCGTTTTCCCATCAGCAGCTAGTGTAGGCATCGCCTCGGCCCACTTAGTGAAGTAGTCGACGGCGACAATGATATACGCATGCCCCCCGGCCGAGTGAGGGTTACACGTCATAAAATCCATGCCCCATTTCGCAAAAGGGCCGACGGTAATAACGGGATGCAATGGCAACGGCGGTGCGCGCATCTTGCGCTGAAAAATCTGGCATGGATGACATTTACGGACTGCAGTGATACAATCCTTGAATATGGAAGGCCAGAAATAACCTGCTCGCAGAATCTTCTGGGCAGTAGCATACCCGGACATATGTCCGCCACAGGCGCCACTGTGGCAGTCATTTAGGACCTTCTCAGCCTCTTCCAAGGTTAGGCATCGCCGGAGCACCGAATCTACTCCAACGCGATATAAGGTATCTCCTACTATACGATAGGGTTGGGACTGGTGCCGAATCCGACGGCGGGCAGCTTTATCCAACTCAGACCGAAATGTCGAGGTCTGAAGATACACTATTATGTCACCGTACCAAGGGTCATGAGCACTGATGAGGAAAAGTTTTTCGTCCGGTATATGGTCTTCAGAGTGTGAGGGAACAGAGTCTGTAGGGAGAGAACATATTAAATCCGCGAAGACCAGTGATTTAGTTGACTTAGCAGTAGTGAACTCCAAGTCAAACTCCTGCAGGATCACAATCCATTTGGAGTACTTGCCCCCCAGTAATTGTCTAGAAATAATATACGTCATAGGGTTGCAGTCTGAAACCACTGTTATCGTGCGCAAAAGGATGTAATGGCGAAAGCGTTGTACGGCGTGTACTGCTGCTAAGGCCAACTTCTCGACATGTGCATAACGCGTTTCCGGGTCGAGAAGATTCTGAGACAGGTAATAAACAACATGTTCATCACCGTTCTCGTCATCCTGCACCAAGACCATGGCGATGGTGCTTAATGCGGCGGCTAGATACAAAGTGAAGTCGCGGTGGTAGTCCGGAGGACGAAGCAACGGAGCATTGACGAGCAATGTCTTCAGCTTCTCAAGGGATTCTTGAGCGATTTCGTCCCAATGAAAGGGAACATTCTGCTTTAACAAACGAGTGAATCCTTTGGCCACCTCGACGTAATTCGGGATAAAACGCCTAAGAAAATTCGCTTTCCCTTGCAGACTCTGCAACTGATACAGGGAGGAGGGTGACGGGAGATTTATAATGGCCTCAACCTTCAGAGGGTCAAGGCGAATTCCGTCTTTCGAGACTATAAAGCCTAAGAGACGGCCAGAATCGACGCAGAAGACGCACTTATGAGGATTGAGCCTAATATTGTAGCGTCTGCAACGAAGAAATATCTGGCGAAGATGCTCAGGATGGTCCTCTCGCTTACCCGAATGGGCTGGCAAGTCGTCCAGATAAGGCTGGACAATATGGCGAATATCATGAAAAGCATATGACATTGCACGCTGAAACGTGGCGCCAGCGTTCTTTAAGCCGAACGGGAGTTTTTTGTATGCAAAAGTGCCCCACGGACAGATGAATGTGGTCTTATGTTGATCCTCAGGTGCGATATTGATCTGGTTGTAACCTGAGAAACCGTCCATTAAGGAATAGATCTCACTCCCAGCACAATCGTCGATAATCTGGTCGATAAACGGAGTGGGATAATTATCCTTAGGACAGGCGCGATTGATATCGCGATAATCCACACAGACTCGAATTGTACCCTGCTTTTTATCAACAGGGACAATATTGGACACCCATTCTGTAAGGGGGATAGGATAAATAAAACCCGTGTTCAGAAGTTTTTCAACTTCTGCCTTGATAGCGGTGGCTTTCCGAGGATGCATGGGACGTAAGCGTTGGCGCACGGGTTTCGCACCTGGATAGGTTGGAATCTCATGCACAACAATACTAGGATCAATTCCCGGCATTTCCTTGTAAGACCATGCGAAAACATCTCTGAATTCTTTGAAAAGCTCAGTATAGACTTGAATCTCCTCGGGAGAACAAGTCACACCCACATGAATATTCTCAACAATCCCTGGTTTAACGGAGATGTTGATTGGAATCGTTTGAGTAATGTTACTCAGATTACCCTCAGAAAAGACCTCATGCGTCAGAATCGGTGTTTGAAGAGGAGGGGAAGAAACCTGAGTAGCATAGCGCCCCAGACAATCAGTCATTGCCCCCAAGCTGGGCATAAACGAGGAGCGATGATGTCCATCGCCCCAGGGCAGCTCCTCAAGAGACAAAGTTTCAATGATAGCCTCATCTGAAGGAAAAGTCTCTCTGAGAGGATCAGGTGAATCAGCCTGACCAAGCCAGGGGGTTTGTGAGTAGACGTCGAGAGCCATGCTCATCGGAGCATGATGAGGTGGTGGAGGATCCGATGCAGCAACAATCTCACAGTAGCTGATCTCTACTGGTGTTAAAGGCATGGATTCTCCAAACTCATATACCTGCTCAGGTGTAGGAATAAGCCAAGGGTCATCGGACCTGGACAACATGTTGACTTGAGCGGTATTCGATGGCGGTGCGGGGAATATACCCATGAGGACTGGGTCTTTGAAGAGACCAGGTCCTATACTTTCTGGGGGATTCAGAATTTGATCCACGTATGGCACGTTGTTCTCAGAGTTAGAGGTAAAAAATGACAACTGATCCACCATGACAATCTTGCCCTCGTGAGGGAACTTAATGAATCGAAAGACGGTAGACGGCACACAAAGCATGGCATGGGTCCAGCTGCGGCCAAGAAGTATATTGTAGTTGAGTTTAGCGTCAACCACTTCCACTTCCACGTTGACAGTTTTTCCCTGTAATGTGATTGCAAGACTCTCGAGAACGCCCAGGGGTTTAGATTCCCTACCATCAAATGCCTCAAGGGCATTGGGAGATGACGACAAGGCTGGAGAGCCAATGGCCTTCCAGCAAGCGGAGGACATAACGCAGGTAGATGCACCCTCATCTACGATGGCCCTATGAATGTTCAGACCGTTAATCCTGACTTGAATGACCAAAGCAATTTGATGTGGAAGCCGGGGAGTAAAATTCTCCAGACCGAAGGTGAGAAGGCTCGAGTCGGCGGGATCGATGCCACCGATTGCAGACAGTAAAGCCTTCCGTTGTGAAGGAAAAATTTGAAGAACCTCAAGTGCAGACATGGCACATGGCGCCTGTGCCAGATCCTCAACAATGCTGTAATGTTGAGCGGCATGAGCGTTTGGATTATAAGAGGATCTCCGAAGAACACCTTTGGGAGGTGGTTTCACAACGGGTTCGAGAGTCGGCTTCTCAATTTCCAATGGACCGGAGGCAGGTGGGGGAGGCGACCCATCCGCAACTGCCTTCCCGGGTGCCTGCTGCGATTCATTGTAATCCTTCGACCGCGTAGCGACAGTGATAGGTGCATTACTCTTCATCATGAAAACCTGAGACCCAAACGGTGCAGATGGTGACGCCTGTTCGACCATCTGGGTCTGCTGAGATGGAAATGGCTCTTTCAAAACAGCCGGAGTCCCTTTAGGGCCTTTAAGAAGTTGACTAACCTCGGATCATTGCGGACAATCCTTAGTATAATGGTCCCCTTCACAGATGAGGCAAGGAAACTTCGGTTTACGCTGGGAGCCATCCTCAGTTCGAGATTTAGATTCTGGCTTCGGGGCATTAGATTTTGATTTGCCTTTGCCCTTCTTCTTCCCCTTGGAGGATTTGTCCACAGGATTGGCCTGAACGGAATTTAGCTCCGCAGTTTTACCAGAATTAGATGAGGCGGGATTAGCAGAGGTATTGTTGGAAGAATTAGCTTTCTGCTTCCCATTCGAAGACTTCTTCGAATTTTGAGAGACGGAACCAATGACACCATCCACCGCAGGGGTAGGCAGAGCCTTAGAGGTTCTAGGCCGTGGAGCATCAGTCAAGATGTCATAAAATGTGCCAGACTGCGAATAGACAAGATCCAGGTACTGGGCACGCGCGATAGCTTGTTCCTCTGTCACACACGCTCCCATCGCGATATCCTGAGCGATTTTATTCACAAAGGAGGTGGTGAACCAGTGAGTCAAAATCTGATCAGGTATGTGAAACTTGATCAGTCGACGACGGTGCTGCCACTCATGAATGTGATCTGAGATGTTAGTGGTTGTGTCTTGCTTCAGAGAAGTCAGGAGGTGCGTCCCGGCCTCATACCGGACCGGTAACTGGAAGTGCGTGGCTAAAGAGTTGAAATCTTGGAAAATACCACGGGATAATTCTATGTACCACTTAGCAGCAGCTCCTGTTAAAGTACGCTAGAAAAGACGCAAACGGATTGAATCGTCAACCCAAGAGTTAGACGAACACCAGAGGTGATATGTCATCACATGCGCCTGGGGGTCTTCGCCAGCTTTTCCCTCAAACTTGGGACAATCACCTGGTATCTTGGTGGGAACCGGAGGCCAATATGGATTATGTAAAATCAGATCATTGGTCAACTTTGAAACGTCCGGCAGTTCCAAGGTAGCCAGGAACGGCAATGGAGGGTTAACTGCCATGCCAGGCCCAGGATGAGGTCCGGTACCCATACTCCACGATGGTTGTGAATATCCCTGCCCCCACATGTTCTGTCCCGCAGGATTCTGACCGTAGGGGGCATAGGTCGTATAACCAGATTGATTTGGATGCTGGTAACCATAGTGCGGGGCTTGATAACCAGGATACGGACCCTGATTAGGCGTCGGCCCCGTATAAGCAGCGTTTGGATTTGGCTGCTGAGCGTAGGTAAAACCGGGTGGAGGAGGATAATACTGAGAGCCTTTGGGGTGGTTATAGTTCGGTTGAGACGGACCATGAGAATAATAACCACTCTGAGGGTGAGTAGGCTGCTGAAAAGTGGAACCCTGCGGAGCCTGATACGTAGGGCGCAGCTGTTGATTTGGTTGTGGCATTGAATGAACAGGCTGATGAGCAGAGTGAACGGAATGAGAGGGCTGCCCTGAATGAACAGGTTGACCCGAATGAGAGGGCTGACCCGAATGACCAGGCTGACCCGGATAAATAGGCGGTGCCGGTTGCGCAGGTTGACCTGGTTGTAAGTGAGCCCCAGGTTGTACCGGATGGGCCGGTTGGCCTGGAGGCGGGACACCGGGTTGTACCGGATGAACCGGTTGGCCCGGTGGTGGAACAGGACCAGGTGCTTGCTGGAAACCGGTTTGACCTGAAGCAGAACCATAGGATGGTCCCGGCTGATATGCAACGTTAGAAACAACAGGATATTGCGGTTGCATCGGTAAAGAAGGCTGGATTTGCCCCCCAGGACCATAGGCCGGTCCCGGTTGATACCCCGGCTGAGGCTGAGCAGGTTGACCAGAAGGGCTATAATATGGTCCTTGCAGATTGTACAATGGCCCTTGCTGGCCCGCAGGGTAGCCTTGGATGGGCTGTCCCTGTGGGTCATACAGATAGCCAGGTTGGCCCGCAGGTTGGCCTTGGAAGGGTTGTCCCTGCGGGTTATAAGCCTGGTTGTACGGTAAGCCTTGAGCATATAAATAAGCCTCAGGAGCGGGAAGGCGCAAAACCTCCCCGTGCTCGTCATACTGACCTGGGAAAGCATACACAGGAGTACCATCCTGTGCATAGTGCGAAAAGAAAGACCGGTAAGGATCTTGGGGAAACGGTCCAGCTTCGGCGTTTGGCTGTTGCAAAGACAACCGATACTCCTCCGGAGAGATATTCTCCGGTATAACAGTAGCTAGATAAACATCTTCAGGAGTTGGCCCAGCCCTGGTAGCAAATGCTGAGACAACAAGAGAAGAGGCAGCCACACAAACAGTGGGCTGAATGGGAACAGAAGTGACGGGCGTCGAAGGGGACACCCCGGGTGTAGTGACAGCTGGCCTCGAAGCAGGAGATGATATTCCCATAGAGGTTGCAGCTGAAATGATCTGACCCAGAGATCTGTATCCCTGTGGTAAAGAAGGACTGGCTGTCGACATGGTAGCCAGCTCAGAGTTGTCTCCCTCAAACAATCTACGCGGGAAGAGCTGATAGTCTTCACCAGACATCGGAATTTCCTCACCAGAATCACTCATGGTTGATCCTGCCGTTAAATCACGCAAAAGACAGCGAGGACTAGGAGGAAATACAGTAGCAACAAACGGCGAACCCGATGTAAGAGAAAGGAAATTAGCTCCTAATCTCAATTCAGACACAGGGTCCGAAAAGGGCCAATTGAACTCAACTGGTCCTCCAAAGGGTTGCTCGGCGAGAACCGGTCCCCCGTCAGGAAACTCGGAAACAACAAGCTGCTGTGGTTCAACAGAAGGCTGAGAAGCTTCTGAAGAATCGTCCGTGTAAGGACTACCAGTAGACGAAACCGAAGGTTCCGCCACTGTGGCAAAAGACTAGAAGAAAAGAGCAAACACACACACGGGCTGAAAACGAGTTAAGACACACGATCAAACAGTCAACAAGCAATGTCTAAACAGGTGTGTATCGTGGGCGATTAATTTTACCACCTTGGAAAGTAAGAAATTCTACCGTTTCATATTTTAAGAGTCGAGAAACGATAAAAAGATGACTCTATCTCTTTCAGAGTTGACACAAGCGTGAAAGGACAAGCGCTTGACGGTCTTTTCAAGTTGAGGGAGTCAGAAAAGACCAAATGACTGCTCAGGAAAAAACTAGGCACAAAGGGTGTACCAAATATCCGTGAACTGCAATATACACCTTGGTTTCAATAATGAAACATAAATCGACCAAGGACTTTCCGTACGTGCAGGTAGTCTCCCCGAATGCTGTGTTCGGTGTATCACGGGTATAGGGCGGCAGACTCGGCTTCCTGTGGATAAAGGATTGAAAAACTAGAGGGGTCTCCCTTTATATACGCGACGGTACGGGGAGCGCAAGTCCGTACTAGCGCTGTCTAAAGCCAACAGGCGAACGACAGCTGCTAGGTTTAACGACGCCGGAACACGTCTCTAGCCTAGACCTTCTAAAAATGTTTCGTTAAGTTCCAATGCTGCCTTAGGTTAATTGAATAAATTTTACAATTGATCTTCAATTAAGTTTCAATTTTCAGGCCCTATCGTATGTAGTGTCTTAAAAGACTCCTAAATGCAAAGCTACATGCCACAGTCTAACATTTCGTTCGATGAAAACTAATTAGAGAAGAGTTGAGAGCTTTTACACAAACGAAATGAACGGAAGACAAACAATGAGACCTCTAATGCAACTAATGAAATTGAAAATTTTTCATCCAAATCACTAATCACTAGCAAAATTGAAAAGATCACAATTTGCACTAATTAACAAAAGCAAAAGAGAATTTTTTTTTTTTTTGTGATTTTCAATGTCTAATAGCTAATGTGCACTGAAAACAAATGGAACAACTTGAGAAACGATATTCGAGAGAGCGAAACAAACAAATTTCACTCAACAACGCAAGCAATCAGATCCCCAAATCGACCAAAGCCTCCCAAATCAAAGAAAAGACTCAAAAGCTTCCAATGGACCGTATGATCTAGGTCCAAGGCAAGACCAAACGAATTTCGAATGAAGGAATGAGCAATCACCCAAAAATCGTAACAAAACAATCAGCAACTACTAAGAGGATGTGGAGAATCAATCAGACAGTTGACAGGATAATCAAAACACCAAAACTCCCAAGGAGGGCTCAATACACTAAGCCACTAGATGCCCTAGGGCTTAAAACGTGAAATCGATAGATAAAAACAAACAACCAAAGGACAGAGGTGAATTCTCAGTCAAACAGGACTCCAACACACTCAGGCAGTCGGAAAATCAAGAAGAAAAACACTGACCAAACCCAGAGAGCTCAAAAATGAGGAAACTCAAAAACCTTACAGGAGTGGCGCGACTGTAAGTGTGAAACTGGCGCCAGAAAGCAATTGGCGCAGGCTCAACAAAGTCAACGTGTGCCAATTGGCGTGACTGTCGGGTTAAAAACCGCGCCAGTCGAGTTTCTCAGAAAAAATTAAAAAAAACTACTCCAGAGACAAATCAATGTAAGCTAAGCAAACCAAGAAGTCAAAAACAGCAAAAGAACCCAACCCAGAAGGCTGATCAAGCAAGGAAAAACATAAAATAATCAAAGAGAGACAACACAAATGAGACAGTGAAATCTGGACGATCCCCAGCGGAGTCGCCAAATTGTTGAGGAGGTAAATCCCCTCTGCGGACAGAGGCGATCCCTACTAGCCCAGCAGGGGTCTAGCAACAATCAAACAATGTTACAACGCAAGTTCCTAGTTACGAATGAAAAGACTAGAGATAGAAGCCTACCTGGATTCCAACGCTATGATTTGAAGAAGAAGCGTCCCCGTTTCTCAGCCTCGGCAGATCACAATCCCTCCACGATCTCCGCGGATGAACACCTGCACATGGAAGAAACAAGCAGATACAAGCATAAAACCCGGCATACATAACTAAACATCAGTCAGAAAAGATATTACTCATATTAACATAATGGAAAACAGAGTGGAACCATAATCGTAATCATCTATTAAATAACAAACGAAGAGAGATTACAACCAAGTTCTGACGTCGTGGTCTCCTTCGGATGGGCCTCCAGTCGTTCATGTCTCGCAAAGCTCGCCAGGGAAAGGGAAAACCTCTCCAGAGTCTCTCGACAATAGTCTCCTTACTTGAGTCGGCCTTAAGGAAAAAGAGGGCTCTTTACAGCACAAAGGCTCTTGGGAATATGGAGATTCAAAGCTTAGGCACTTCAAGACTAGCTTGCCATGGGATTGAGCAGGCTTTTATAGATGAGGAAGGAGGGAGTTAGGATCCCTATTATTATGGGGTTGGCCCTATCAACAAGGAAGGTTCCATAGGAGGTGGCAAAACTACTTCCCTTCCATAGAACTCCCGCAGCCAAACCTCCCAACTCAAGATAGGCAATGGTTTTGGAGTTTGTTGAAACTCAACTTCCGCCATCCTTATATAAAAAACAGTCCTTAAATTGGGTGGCGCTACTACTGCTCTATGACAGAGCGCCAGTTGGCGCGACCTCTTTGCAGGATTTCCCTCATTGGCGCGAGTGCTGAACTGTCTGCCCGCGCCAATGCAAAAGGAGATGTTTTTCATGATTTTTGCAAGGAGATGTCTTAAACCAGAAGTTTGCGTTTATAGAGGAATGCATTGATGATGTTTTCAAGGCATGACAATGTTCACAGGTCACAAAATGGGTCCTCCATTGTGTGGGACGGGGAATGGTAGGGACGGTGACAAATTACTGTGTAACAAATGGAGAACAAACAAAGGAGGCCACGATGAAATGTGGGCCGTTAGATCAGGACCATCAATAGCTATGATTAACAATGGAAATGATGTTGCGGAGGTGGTAAGGCAGAAAACCGGAATGGTTTACACGCAGGCTTTTGGGTGGTATGCTGTTTTGTCAAAAAAATGTGATTCGATACATCAGCTGACACCTATCCTTTTAAAAACCTCCGGTTTTGTAGAATTTTTTGGTGTTAAGCTATAGTCGCAAATTTTTTGCGAAATAGGACATCCACCGTTGGATCGGAGGTTCCAGATCCGATGGTGCAGATCGCACGCGACAGGGAAAGCTGCACGGATGAGGGAAGTGGTGGAACCCTTGGTGACGTATGCCAGCTTGGAGGCAGTGGGAAGGCATCAGGCTGTCGGGTTAAATCCTGACCGTTGGATTCTTTAGATGAACGATCGAGATTGAGGGACGAAGTGGAAGTGTTTTTAAAAGAGAAAGGAGGGTTAGATGAATGGGCGGAGCACGACATAATTTAGGCCATTGGTTCTTGTGGATTCAATGGTCCAGATCCTTTTAAAATATTAATGTCGGGGAAGCAGGCAAAATAGATGGAAGGATGGTTTGCCCGAAGGCCGTTGATCTATGGAGATCGATGGTTCACGTCAACTCAAGTCATAACGTCGGGAAATGATAAAAACAAAAGGAAAAAGGTTTGGGAAAGGTTTTTTAAGCCTTTTTAGTGCCTAACTGTGGGGCTAGGGTTATATGAGGAAAGGGGCTACAACTATAAATGCATAGGGGCTTAACTCCTTCGTAGTGCAAAAAGGGTGTTTTAGGCCAAAAAACAGGGATTTTTAGGCCAAATGAGGGGTTCTGATAAGAAAAAGAAGGGATTTTAAAACCAAATAAAGGGAACTATAAGGTTTAAAAAGGGGGTTTTGATGATTTAAAGGTTTAATCAAGGGTTTTTAGGAGTTTTTTGTGAATGGAATAAGGATGAAAATGGGGAATTTTGTGGGAATGAAATGGAGAAACTAGAGGCTTTTTGAAGACAATCTCTTTCACAAAACAGTAGGGCTTATCCATGGAAACAACAGTGAAGATAATTTCGGAGGATAAGGACATCACAAGGCTTCAAGGATGATAAATTTTCAAGGGAAATTTTCACTTGAAGGCTCAAACAGATACCACTTGAAGGCTAACAATCTCCAGGAAATTCTAGCTCCAATGTACTCGTTTTGTTGGATATCACAAGCGGGTTTGAATTCCTCAACGCAATACTTCTTCTTTCTACCCAAGTATTTTCCCCATATATGCTTACAAAACTTCTCCATACCAAAATTCTTGAACTCCTTGATATTTGAGGGACAATAATTGAGGTAGATATCCCATTTTTGCATCCATTTGTTGGTTTTCCTCATCCATGTTTTCTTTCTTTCGTTCATGCCTTCATTGAAGATAACTTTAAGTCATATACGTACTCCCAGTTTCTCAATTTTTTGTAGATATCTTATAAGACACACCATAGAAATTTCTTTGATGGGAGATGCTCTTGTTTCACTCAACATTATCTCATAAAGAACCAAGCTTTTTCTTTTGAACTTGTTGATGATCAAACATTTTTGGTTTTTCTCAATTTATTTCCATTTTGAGACAGGGGTACTGTTAGCCCATAATTCGCAGCCATATAATATCAATGGAAAAACTAGGAGTCCAAAAGTCACTTTAATATGATTCAAATCCCATAACTCTGATTTAAAGAACATATAATTCATTCCACCCTCCTAAAATTATCTTATTTTTTCAATCCTCCCAATTAAGCTTCTTGTTCAAATAAATCCCGAGGTACTTATACTCATTTACTTTTCAAGAATGTTACCCTAAAAGAAGAATGTCTATTGGATCTGCTTCCTTTTATTAGATAAAATCATTATTTTCGTCTTGCTGGTATTGGCTTAGATCCCCACTTCTCTGCAAAAATTCTCAAGGGAATATAGGTGCATCTACAATCCATGGGCCTATTTTGTATTGAATAAAAAGTCATCATCATAAAAAGGAAGTTATATTACAAACTCCCCCAACCGAACACCATCTCCACCTTTCAGATTTATCCACTCTTCCATTTTATCAATGTATAAACCAAAATGAGTATGGGATAAAGGGAAACCTTGCTTGACTCCAAAGCCACTTCTAAATATTTCTGAAATTCCTACTAAAGTTTTAATTTTGAATTTCTACTCTTCATAGAGCCTATGGACAAAAACTCTATAATTCAAAGGAATTTCAAGTTCTTCCATTCTATGCCACAATTTAGCTCTAGGGACCATGTGAAATTCCTTTCTAAAACAATAACATACTTCTTCTTTTCTCCCCGAAGCCTTTTCAAAAATGTGTCTCAATGTGATACCATGGTCCACTGTAGAATGCTTTGGCTTAAAACTTGCTTCCCCTTTTGGCCTTTTTTTTTAAAATTTTTCCCACTTACTAATTCTATTTTCTACCAAGTTTTTGAAGAGCTTTGCAAACAAAGGATTGATCATAATGATTATATAATTGGAAGGATTATTAATGTATCCACTTTTAAAAAACGGTATTGCTACACTAGTTTTCCAGTATTTTGGGAATCCATTTTGAATGATTTTGTTGAATGTTTCCATGATGTGTGGTGCAAGAGTGTTCATTGCCCACTGTAGATATTTTTCTTGAAGTTCAACCAAGTCTTTTTCCTTCCCTATTTTCAACTTCCTAATTCCAATGCCGACCTTCTGTAGTGTCAAAATATTTGTATGAGTGTTGATATTAGGGGGAGGATCAAACTACGATTATTTCTCATAGAGTTTCCTTGAATAGTCAAACCATTGGTTGGCTTTAATATTATTTTCAATTTTCTTCTTCCTTGGTTGAAGTTCCTGGAAAAACATCTTTGGGTTATTCTTTCCTAGATATATTAACTCTTCTTGCATTGTTTGAATGCACTCATTTTTTTTCCTTTTTAAAGTCTACTTATATAACTTAACATTCATCTTCTCCTTGCCTTCCATTTTCATGGTCCTCCATGCCATTTTTCATTCCATATCAAAGTAAGAATTTACAAGAAAACAATTTGATTATGATTTCCTATTTTTTTCTCTTTTTAGTTTCTCAAGTGCACCTCGAATTATATTTGTTAACTCATGACTATTGATGCTTTTGGAGTTACCATTTTTCACCTTCTACAATTATCTCTCTAGCATTGCCTTGAAGATAGTACAATTTTCTTGTGTTAGAAGAATTATGCCTCTTGATATTGATTGTTGAGAACGTTGGGTTGTCCTCCTATGTTTTTGTTCTTCTAACCAAGATAGATTTATATAAATTGGTTTATGGCCTAATTTTAAGTCCTATATATGCTCTCCAATATTCACTTCGTTTATCTTTTCTACTAAGTTTTATGAACAAATAACATAGTCAATGACACTTTCCCCATTGTATGTATTGCAAGTCAAGTTCCTACATTTTTTCCATCCATCTATACCATTGCAAATGATTAAATTGAAAGCACCACACAATGTAATCAACTACTCTTCAAAATTATTTCTAATTTTGTCATATTGTAAAAATCTCAGCCATTGGGGATTCTCCTCTTTAGTGAGCCAAATACTATTGTGATCCACTTTGCAACAAAAAATACTAGCTTGTTTATTTGATGTTCTAGAATTTAAATCTCGCAATAAAAGGATGGATCCCTGCTATGAATACGTAGAAATATCTTGCTTTAAAGTTGCATACGGATCCGTGCTATCTAGCGCCTTATTTTTGTAAGTTTTTTAGGATCGAGGGGAAGAATAACATGTTTTATTTTGTATGTGATTATCATTCTTTGATATTTTGAACCATAAATATTGTTTATTTGTATCTTCCTTGCTAACTAAATGCGACAACCTTCTTTTTATTTTACTAAAACTAGTATTCGTCCATACCCTTTTCCATTTTTTGTCGCCTTGTTATAAAATGCTGACTTCAAAGAAGCATCAAATGTAGGATTTTTGCAACCATCATGTTCATGAGTTTCGTTGAGACAAATTATGTCTCTACCTTCTACAATAGGCCCTAACCCAAGTCCCCTATTCAAAGGGTAACCTCTAAAGTTACAACAAACTAGAATTAGGTAGACCTAGGTAAGATTTTGTTGCTATGTGATTTGGAACATAAGACTCAAGTTCGAGTTGTTGTACCCAACCAGATCTTCATCTAATCTTTCAAATGGGCCGAAATACCATATTCAAACACTACATTAAAGCCTGACCCCTTTTGCCACAAGCTCAAACCACTTCCCCGCCATGCATCGTTATGAAACTTCATTATAAAGTTTTATGTATATAAAACCCCGCTTACTAATCGTAATCGCAATGTCCGTTCCAATCGCGAGTTAAGTTACAACTGTTCCGATTAATCCCTTGCAAACATTTGCGATGCGATTGATCAGGTCATCACACCTCTCCGATTACCCCATCGCCCTGATCACTCCATCCTCCCCGATCGATCGTGTCACACTTCCTCCCCGTTGCGATTGCAACCACCTCCATGCCCCGATCTCCGATCGTGATTGACTTGCTGGGCCCCACCATATGATACTTCCGCCTGTTCGTATAAAAGGCCTTTTCCTTGGTAAATCAGAAAGTCATTGGAATTTCAGTTTTAAAAGGGGATTCACCCCCAATCGCATCAGAAGTTATCTGTGTGTCATTCCTCCCCTCTCCCCCTTACGATTCTCGATTGCGATTAGATCCCCGAGTCCCACTCCATGATATCCACGTCATCCCTTCCGCTAATCCTCTCGTACGCTCGCGTGTCACCTACATCCACCCCAGTCATTTGTGTTCTCCGTTGACACATATTATTACAAATTCATATTATATACCTCTTCCTCGTTTATCTAGTGCCATTCCATTGTAAATCCTACCGCTGCCTTTCATGTCTCCACCATTCTCTTGTGTTTTCCGTCATTCCCCATTGTTCACCATTTCTGCGTGTCTTCACCTTCACACGCATGTAACTCATCACACCATTATCTCAGTGCCTGTTTTCCTTAAAATGTTTGTGGATTTTTGCAGGTTGTAGCAACAGGGAGCCTCCATTAATTTCCGTTCCCATTAACGAGGCAAGATACCTTCGGATCATTCGGCATGTGTGAGAATAATGGAGAAAAAGCTGAGAACGTCATTCATTATCATTTATGGAAGCTGAATGAACATTTATTGAATCCCCAGGGAAATTCAAAAGGGGCGGGTGCTGGTAGTTGAAAACATAAATGAGGTTTCAAAGAATATCAACAGAAGATCAAGGAGTTCAGTGTCTGGCACCGAAAAATATAAATTCCGACTCCAGGCTCAAGGGGTCGAGAGTACCATGCACGAACACAAGCAACCTCAAGGCATTATTGCTGCGGATTTTCCCCCTCCAGTCAAGTACAGTCATTTATATGGTAGTCATTCAATGTATGGGCGCGAACGTTTTCCGCCATTTTTTCAAATTAAGTCATTAAGTGCCCTCCACCTACCTCCTTCTCGAGGATTCTCTTTCTTTTCTATAAAAGCCCAGAAATAAGACATTAAAAGGGTTCCAGATTTCTATCAGCAGACTGTGCAGTGAAAAAGGCTTTTGTATACATTCTGTAATATTTCTGTATGAAGGTTCAGAGCCCGTAGGGTCTCAGTGAGGAGGAGTTATAACTGTAATGAGGATTCTGGTCTTTGGTATCTCACAGTATGTAATTTTCTCTTATGTGTTAATACAATATCTAATTTCATGCTATTTATCTTCTTGTATCATGTTCTAGAATGCGAGTGGCTCACTAGTTTGCAGTGAGGATTCATCCTAGTTGATGCCCTCTCTGGGATTAGTCAAGCGCTTTAAATATGCCTAGTCATGATATACTGTTCTGTGTACATTTCTTCCATCTTTTCTGCTATATTAGTTGCATGAGGAGGGTGCTTTTAAAACGCCATTGTCATATAAGGATTCATAAATTAATATGCCCTTATGTGATTCTATTGTGTATCTGGGTATCAGTCTCATGTTAATTAATATCTTCTTTATTTCTCTTCACTTCACTCATTTCCTGATATTTGATTTCTGTGATATATTATCTGAACTGGCCCTCTTTACAGTAAACTGTCTCTTAACTGTCTGATGCCTTTGGATGGGAGTTTTACATGATGTTCCTACATTATTCTTATCTTTGTATCAGCTTCTGAGAGAGATTGGTCCCATTCTAAACTTATTTCCTTGTTTTACAAGAGATAGTAAGAGAGCTTTTGGATTGACAACCCAAGCTATAAGAAGAGCTCCTTGCTATATTAAGATGTCCTAGGCACTGGTCTATAGCAACTCTAGGTTGTCTCTAGGGGTGACAAAATTGTCCACAACATCTTTTTGGCGCCGTTGCCGGGGAACGAATTCAAGAATATCAATATCCCTGGGCCTCGACAAATTGTTTTCACTCTCTAATCAGGTGAGCACGGAGAGTTGAAGAGTTGCGTATCTCTCACCTTGGCGACTCCACTACTTTTATTTGATAAATTTAATGGTAGTCCTGGCTCCTCGTAAGCTGCATGTGAGGTCAGATACATCTCAATCAAAGACACCTTACGTGTCTGACCCAGAAAGGATCATTCATAAAAGAGTTTATAAGGAGAGGAAGTCAGTTCGTGCTGAAAACCCTGAATATTCCATTGAAGATTATCCGCCCTCTTCTTCTCAAGTAGTTAGAACAGAAAATCTCGAGTTTTACTCAGGAACTCCACGTAGAGGTAGTGCCTGGATTGAAGAAGATTCTCATCCTACTTACGAGGCCGAGGAAATTAAAGAAGTTACAGAAGTAGCTCCTGTTAACCGTGAACTATTCCCATCTACACGTCAGGCTTCTGTGCAATATATTCCCATTGGCATTCATACTCCACTTCCTCCTACTCCTCTCCGTTCATTTGTTTCTCAGATTGTTGCACAACCCCCACCTCCTCCAATGGCTAATGTTCCTGCTTTTCTATTGAACAAATATGCTCCTCTGGCCTTACCCCAAGTGCTAAATGATATGCCACAGGATTATTTGAAGATTCTGCCGAGATTTAATGGTGAAAACGAAATTTATGCTCAGAAACATCTTAAGACCTTCTGTTCTTTTGCAGAAAACTTAAATGTTGAACATCTGGATGTGGTCTTAAGATTATTTGTGCAATATTTGGAGGGTGAAGCCAGAAAATGGTTCAAAACATTGGGAAACTGTTCAATAACCACCTGGGATATTATGGAGAATACTTTTCTCAGGAAATGGGGGGAAAAGAAAGATCATGGTCAGTGTCTTACTGAGTTTAATACTATGAAGAAGAAGCAAAATGAAGGGGTATCAGAGTTTATCAAAAGATTCAACAAGTTATATTTGAGCCTGCCTCCTGAAATGAAGCCCCATGAAGCAGCTGCTAAGATAGTTTTTATAGTAGCCTTTGATTTTGATTTCGGCTTCGCATTGAGGGAAAGAAAACCTGCTACGCTGGATGATGCACAGTCAGATGCTCTGGAGTTGGAAGCAAACTTTGCCTCTACTGGCAAATTAAAGGGAAAAGCTGAACAAGATACTAGGAGGAGAGGCAAAGAAGAAGTTTCCTCCTCCAATCAGGAAAAGGATTCAGACAAGATGGATGAAATAAGGAAAATGATAAAGAAGATGGTCAAGCTTGAACTGGAAGCTAAAAATGCAGCTCCCAAGAATTTCTATAATGCTCCAAACAGAGGATATAATCCCCAGTACAGAAGGCCCCCATTGCAGATATTGCCTAGAGAAGTAAAGGAACAACAAGACCAGGTACTTCATCCCCTATACCTGGAAGGACCAACAGATGACTCCACTGGAGATGCAGCTTATGGATTAGAAGATTCAAATCTGGATTTTTCAAATAATGATGATATGGAATGCCCATTGCAAGACGAAGATGAAGAAGCAGAGATTGATCAATATTGTAAGCAATTTGCTGATTTCATGCAAGCACAATTCAATGTAAAGTATGATCTCAGATCTTCAAGAAAGAGGACCCGAACTCAAGACCAAGAAGAAAAGCCACCTCAGAAAGAAGCATCTGCTCAAAAGGAATCAGCGACAAAGAAGAACATAGAAAAAGGTAAGAATCCTCTGAATGCTCCTTTGCGGCCCAATGATCAGATTCCTTCTTCTTCAAAAATAGTCAGTCCCCCTAATGATGAACCTGTATCAAAAGAAATTAAAGCTCCGGCTGAAAATAAAGAGTCAAAAGAAGTAGTGATAGAAAAGCCCCCATCCGCTTTCAATCTGCAAAAAGAACTTGAGAAAATTAAGATTCCTGTCCCCCCTGACTGAGCTATTAAAACAGCCTGCATACCAATCTCAAGTTACTTCCTTCATACTCCCTCCTGAAACACCGATTGTGCTTGATAGTCTAAACCTGCAAGAAGAAAGACCCATGGTAGTCTTTGGCCCACATGTCGAGGAGATAGACCCTTCTACTCCTCCTTTTTATGTGTCTCTAGCCATCCATGACCTGCTGTTACACAATTGTATGTTAGATTCTGGGGCTTCCCATAATCTTATGCCTCTGTCTGTCATGGAACAACTAAGACTGCAAATTACAAGACCATATAAATACCTATATTCATTTGATTCTAAAAGAGTTAAATGCTTGGGAATGATTAAAGATTTAGTGGTCAATTTGGCCCAAATTCCAGCAAAGAGTGTGGTCATGGACATTGTGGTTGCTGATATTCCAGCCCGCTTTGGCATGTTGCTGTCGAGGTCCTGGGGTACAAAAATCGATGGGTCAATCAAGCTGGATTTAACATATGCTACTGTCCCAGTCTTTGGAGGCCAGGAAAGGAGGTTATACAAGGAGACTAGATTTGTTAAAATGGTAACTAAGGCTGACTGCTCAGAGAATTCTCCAATTTATAACAGAGAGGGAGATTTTTCGTGCTTGATGTTAGAAGAAAATCAAAATTATTCTCATGAGCCCCTTTTTGGTCAAATCCAAGCTGAGCAGCCTAAAGAAGATCAGGAATCAGAAATTTGGACTTTGCATTTTGATGGGGCAAATTTAAAAGAAGGCAATGGAGCTGGGGTGTTATTAATCTCTCCTACAGGAAAATGGGTGCCACTGTCCTTTAAATTGGAGTATGAGGCTACAAACAATGTAGCTGAATATGAGGCACTATTATTGGGACTGCAGACAGCTAGAAACATGGGCATCCAATGTTTAAAAGTCTTGGGAGACTCTGAGATGGTGGTGAGACAGATCAAAAATCAATGCCAAACTAAGCATCCACGGCTGAGAGCTTATAGAAACGAAGTATGGGACATGGTAGAAAATTTCTTCTTGGCATTTAACATACAGTTCATGCCCCGAGAGCAAAACAGAATAGCAGATTCTCTTGCTGTAGCTGCCAGTACATTCCGTCCTCCTCAGAACCCGCTTTTAAGATATGAAGTGGAGGTACGTTACAGACCATCCATTCCAGATAATATTAAGCATTGGCAGGTATTTGAAGATGATGGACAGATGAAGATATTCATGGAGACTGTGGGAGAATTCTCCAATACGGAGATTGATGACAATGAAGAAGAGGAAGTTGAAAATATTGTAGAAAACAGATGGGAAGAGAAGATAGCAGGTAATAAAGTGCTACAGCTGAAAGGAAATGTTATACCTAGAGGTCTGGTGCCTCTAGAAAGATTATTTAACAAAGATTATTTTCCATTGCAGCCAAACAAAGTGGCAGAAGAAGATCAAGTGGGATATTTAAATCTGGGTACTTATGCTGATCCCAAAATTGTAAAATTATCTAAAAGAGTCCCAGAAGAATACAAAGAAAAATATTTGAAGTTGTTTCAATCTTACAAAGATGTATTTTCTTGGTCCTATCAGGACCTAAAAAATTTTGATGTTAACGTAATGCAGCATAAAATTCCTTTGAGGGAAGGTGCAAAGCCTTATAAGTAGAAGCTCAGACAGATAAACCCTCTGCTGCTTCCCTCTATTGAAAAGGAAATCAAGAAGCTACTGAAGGCCAAAACAATTGTGCCATTGAGATACTCAGAATGGATAGCAAACCTTGTCCCTATTCGAAAGAAGAATGGAGAAATAAGGTTGTGTGTGGACTTCAGAAATTTAAATAGAGCATATCTAAAAGATAATTATCCACTGCCCAAGATGGACCACATCCTGCAGAAAGTAGTGGGAGCATCTAGAATGTCCATGATGGATGGTTTTTCTGGCTACAATCAGGTGGCTGTACTTCCAGAAGATTAGAAGAAAACAACATTCACTACACCATGGGGAACATTTATGTATGCCAGGATGCCATTTGGATTGATTAATGCCGGAGCTACTTTTCAGAGGGAAATGGACATAGCCTTTGTTGAGGAGCGGGACAAGTTTTTGGTGGTATATCTCGATGACATTACAGTGTTCTCAAAGAATGATGATGAGCATATTGAGCATTTAAGAAAAACTTTTGAAAAATGCAGAAGGTATGGCCTTTCTCTCAATCCTCAGAAATCTTTATTTGCATTAGATGAGGGGAAACTCTTAGGGCACATTGTAACTAAAGATGGTGTGAAAATAGACCCTAAGAGAGTGGAAGTAATAAATAGTATTCCTTTACCCAGGAATAAGAAGGAAGTACAGGTGTTTTTAGGCCGAATCAATTTTTTGAGAAGGTTCATTCCTAACTACGCCGAGATAGTTAGGCATATAACTGATATGTTGAAAAAGGAGAATGAAGTAAAATGGTCCCAGGAGTCTAGATATGCATTCACAAGGATAAAACAGGCGTTCGCCGAAGCTCTTGTGCTAGCTGGAATAGATTACAAAAAGCCATTTATGATATTTTCGTTTGCTTCGCCTCATACAATTGCTGGAGTATTGTTGCAGAGAAATGAAGAGGGATATGAGCAGCCTATAGCTTTCTTCAGTCAAGTGCTTTATGATGCTGAATTGAAATATAATATATTGGAGAAGCAGGCATATGCCCTGGTAAAGTCCCTAAAAGCTTTTAGAATATATGTTTTGCAATCTCACATTACTGCCTATGTCCCCACGGCAGCTGTCAAAGACATTCTTGTTCAGGGAGATAGCGAAGGCAAAAGAGGAAGATGGATTGCAAAAATACAAGAATATGATTTGGACATAAGGCCTACCAAATTGATTAAAGGACAGGGACTTGCTAAGATTCTATCTGAATCAAATAATCAGGCCTTAGGCATTAATTTATCTGTGATAGCAAATGAAGAATCCAAGAAAGAAGAAGAACAACAAGGGCTGGAGATGGCCACTCAAAAGATACATATGAAATATCTAACTAGCCCTTGGTATAAAGAAATAGTTGAATATCTTTTAACACTTAGCTGTCCTCCAAGTTGTGATAAGATAAAATACATAGCTGTAAGGATGAAATCTCAGAAATATATAATTGCCAATGGACAGCTCTATTGGAGAGACCTTCTAGGTATATTACTGTTATGCCTCACAGAAAATGAAGTGCAAAATGTAATGGCAGAATTTCATGAAGGAATTTGTGGACGGCATTACAGTTGGAGGGCTACAACTCATAAAATATTGAGGGCTGATTTTTACTGGCCAAAACTATACTCAGATGCTTTTGATTGGGTCAGAGCATGTGACAAGTGCCAAAGATTTGCAGAAAGACAGAAATTAGCAGCCTTGCCCTTGATCCCTATTCATGTGAATGAACCATTTCAGAAATGGGGATTAGACTTTATAGGAGAGATACATCCCCCATCAAGTGGCCAATATAAATGGATACTAACAGCCACAGATTATTTCACGAAATGGGTGGAAGCCATACCTACCAGAAATGCTACAGATGCTGTAATAATGAGGTTTATGGAGGAAAATATCATATCTAGGTTTGGCTGCCCTGCCAGAATTGTAACTGACAACGCGCAGGCTTTCAAGTCTGCCAGGTTTGTAAAGTTCTGCCAAAGGTATAACATCACATTGACTCACTCCACAGCTTACTATCCACAGGGGAACGACTTAGCAGAGTCTTCTAATAAAACCCTGGTGAGGGCCCTAAAGAAAACAATAAGTGAGAATCAGAAAAACTGGGACTCTTAATTAAAATTTGCTCTATGGGCGAATAGGATAACCAGCAAGAGAGCAACAGGGAAATCCCCCTATGAATTGGTATATGGGCGAGCAGCTGTGTTTCCTGTGCAATTGGCATTACCAGTAGCACGTTTCATGCAGGAAAGTCAGGAAGAACCAGATGATATGATCAGAAGAATAAGTCAATTAGTGGAATTAGAGGAGACACGAGACCAGGTAAATCAGAGACTGGAAGAATATCAGGAAAAAATGAAGAATATTTTTGATCGCCATGCAAAAGATAGAAAATTTCAAATTGGATACCTGGTTCTCAGGTGGGATGTTCGAAGAGCAGAAAAGGGCAAGCATGCTAAATTTGATCCGCTATGGTTCGGTCCTTTCAAAATTGTAAAGCAGGGAAGGAACAATACTTTTGTGCTGGAAAACTTACATGGCGATGTGTTGGATGCCCCTGTAAATGGACAATTTCTCAAGCCCTATTTTCAGAGTTGATCCAGGCAGAGCAAGTTGGATTGTAATATATTGTATATATATTTTTCACTTCAGTTTTGGCCTGATGTGTGCGCTGATAAATTTTGAAGATAAGTTCTGGAAAGCGGAAGATCAGTGGTCTACAGGTTCTTGACACATTCAAGCATGAACACGCCATCCCCAGGTGGAGCCAAATGTTGTACCCAACCAGATCTTCATCTAATTATTCAAATGGGCCGAAATGCCATATTCAAATACTACATTAAGGCCTGGCCCCTTTTGCCGCAGGCTTAAACCACTTCCCCGCCGTGCATCGTTATGAAACTTCATTATAAAGTTTTATGTATATAAAACCTCGTTTATTAATCGCAATCGCAATGTCCGTTCCAATCGAGAGTTAAGTTACAACTGTTCCGATTAATCCCTCGCAAACATTTGCGATGCGATTGATCGGGTCATCACACCTCTCCGATTACCCCATCGCCCCGATCGCTCCATCCTCCCTGATCGATCGTGTCACACTTCCTCCCCGTTGCGATTGCAACCACCTCCATGCCCCGATCTCCGATCGCGATTGACTTGCTGGGCCCCACCATATGATACTTCCGCCTGTCCATATAAAAGGCCTTTTCCTTGGTAAATCAGAAAGTCATTGGAATTTCAGTTTTAAAAGGGGATTCGCCCCCAATCGCATCTAAAGTTATCTGTGTGTCATTCCTCCCCTCTCCCCCTTACGATTCCCGATTGCGATTAGATCCCTGGGTCCCACTCCATGATATCCACGTCATCCCTTCCGCTAATCCTCTCGTACGCTTGCGTGTCACCTACATCCACCCCAGTGATTTGTGTTCTCCGTTGACACATATTATTACAAATTCATATTATATACCTCTTCCTCATTTATCTAGTGCCATTCCATTGTAAATCCTATCGCTGCCTTTCATGTCTCCACCATTCTCTTGTGTTTTCCGCCGTTCCCCATTGTTCACCATTTCTGCGTGTCTTCACCTTCACACGCATGTAACTCATCACGCCATTATCTCAGTGCCTATTTTCCTTAAAATGTTTGTGGATTTTTTCAGGTTGTAGCAACAGGGAGCCTCCATTAATTTCCGTTCCCATTAACAGAGACCAAATGCATTTCAAAGGATCATTCAGCATGTGCAGAATAATGGAGAAAAAACCTGGGGAGACGTACTGATAAGACCATCATTTATGGAAGCTAAATGAACATTTATTGAATCCCCAGGGAAATTCAAAAGGGGCGGGTGCTGGTAGCTGAAAACGTAAATGAGGTTACAAAGAATATCAACAGAAGATCAAGGAGTTCAGTGTCCGGCACCGAAAAATATAAATTCCGACTCCAGGCTCAAGGGGCCGAGAGTACCATGCACGAACACAAGCAACCTCAAGGCTTTATTGCAGCAGATTTCCCCTCCAGCCAAGTACAGTAATTTATATGGTAGTCATTCCTGGTATGGGCGTGAATGTTTTCCGCCATTTTGTTCAAATTAAGTCATTAAGTGCGCTCCACCTACCTCCTTCTGGAGAATTCTCTTTCGTTTCTATAAAAGCCCAGAAATAATACATTAGAGGGGTTCCAGATTTCTATCAGTAGACTGTGTATTGAAAAGGCTTTTGTATACATTTTGTAATATTTCTGTATGAAGGTTTAGACCCCGTAGGGTCTCAGTGAGGAGGAGTTATAACTGTAATGAGGATTCTGGTCTTTGGTATCTCACAGTATGTAATTTTCTCTTATGTGTTAATACAATATCTAATTTCATGCTATTTATCTTCTTGTATCATGTTCTAGAATGTGAGTGGCTCACTAGTTTGCAGTGAGGATTCATCCTAGTTGATGCCCTCTCTGGGATTAGTCAAGCACTTTAAATAGGCCTAGTCATGATATACTGTTCCGTGTACATTTCTTCCATCTTTTCTTCTATATTAGTTTCATGAGGAGGGTGCTTTTAAAACGCCATTGTCATATAAGGATTCATAAATTAATATGCCCTTATGTGATTCTGTTGTGTATCCGGGTATCAGTCTCATGTTAATTAGTATCTTCTTTATTTCTCTTCACTTCACTCATTTCCTGATATTTGATTTCTGTGATATATTATCTGAACTGGCCCTCTTTACAGTAAACTGTCTCTTAACTGTCTGATGCCTTTGGATGGGAGTTTTACATGATGTTCCTACATTATTCTTATCTTTGTATCAACTTCTGAGAGAGATTGGTCCCATTCTAAACTTATTTCCTTGTTTTACAAGAGATATTAAGAGAGCTTTTGGATTGACAACCCAAGCTATAAGAAGAGCTCCTTGCTATATTAAGATGTCCTAGGCACTAGTCTATAGCAACTCTAGGCTGTCTCTAGGGGTGAAAAAATTGTCCACAACACACCCAATGTCGGGATCAGCTTGGGAGTGTTGGTGTAATAGTTGATGAAGATGATCTAGTCAGCCTACCACTTCTAGGCCTTTCCAAGAGCTAATACAACTACCATGATTCAGTAAATGGGAGGGAGAAACTACCAGAGGGGGAGCGTTTATTGTATGACTTTGTGCAAGAATAGATAAAGTGGAACACCAAAGATGGATCCTCATCCAAGCATGATGATGAGGATAATTATTCCTTTGCTGAAAAGGAAAAGAAAGAGAAAGGGAAGACATCCCATTCCAAAAAAAATTCTGGTCAGGAAGGAAAAAATAAGGACTTGTCGAAGATTAAATTTTTTCACTTTCATGAGTTGAGACACTATGCCACGAAGTGTCCACACAATAATGCCAACAAGAATCCCTTAGGAGGAGAGGTAAGTGAAGCTCTTGCTTTTCAATTCGAGTTGGATTTCACCCTCATCGCATGCATGGTGATATCACTGATGGGTAGTCATGTGTGGTACGTGGATAGTGGAGCCTCATTCCATATGACTGACAACAAATAATTATTCAACGACTTGGAGGAGAAGGACCTCCAGATGCACATCGAGATGGGAGACTATGGAAGGTATAACACAACCGACATCGATATTGTTACTTTTCAGAGGGATTCTGGTTCTCCTATCACATTGAAAGATGTCATGCATGTTCCAGGTATGAAGAATAATTTAGTTTCAGTTGCTATGTTGGAATACTGTAGCTACGATGTGATATTTAGCAAAGTAAAGTATTTCCTTCATTACATAGCCACGGGATAGGTGAAGCGGATAGGGGTTCGGGTGAAGAACCTATAAAAATTGGATGTAGAAGACCGCGTTGCTTTGTGCACGAAAGTAGAGAATGTGTAGAGCCTAGACATCAATGAATTATGGCATATGCGACTTGGCCATTTGCACCATGGAGCTTTGAATATCATGAAAAAATTTCTACAAGACTTCTCAAGGGTGCACTAGAGAAACGCGATACATGCAAAGGGTGTAAATTTGGGAAGTACATGAAATCCAACTTTCATGATAGGGACAATTGAGCGCAAGAAATCCTTAAAAAGAGTTCATTCAGATGTGTGTGGATCATTCTCGACAACCTCCATGGCCAAGCACATGTATTATGTGATATTTGGAGATGATTTCTCACATAAGTGTTGGATATTATTCATGCAAAAGAAAGACTAGAAGTTCTCAAAATGTTGTGAATTTAAAGCACTTTTTGAGAAAGACAGAGGCAATAAAGTGAAGGCTCTCAGGAGAAATAACGATGGAGAATATGTGTCAAATGAGTTCAATAACTTATGTGCATCAGAAAGAATTTGACAGGAGCTAATAACACCCCATATCCCACAAAAAAATGGGGTTGTAGAAATAAAGAACAAAAGTATTGTCGGAAATACACGAGCGATGTTGCATGATCAGGGCCTACCGTTGCACTTGTGGGATGAAGCATGAAATACAATGATATATGTAAAAAATAGGAGTCCTCATCGGATTATCAGGATGAGTACACTAGAAGAAGCTTTTTCAGGTAAGAAACCGGATGTGGCACACTTCAGAATCTTTGGTTCATCAGTTTACTTTCATGTTTCCAAGAATGCATAGAAAAAGATAGAACCAAAAACTGAGTTCAACATATTTGTGGGGTACACAAATACACCTTACAACTATCGGGTGTACCTTCCATCTCACAGGATGACAATTTTTTGTAGAGATGTGAAGTTCAATGAAGGGAAGGCCATCAGATGTTCCCTTGAGAGGGAGCTTCATTTGCATGCATATGAGGATATTTTAGCTCCAAATGAAGAACCTCAAGATGTTGTGGAGTAGCCACAAGCGGAGGAGAAAAGAGTGGAAGAATCCATTCATGAAAAGACATCCAAATATGTATGGAGGAAAACCATAGAGGTTGATAGATTGATTCATGATGCTAGAGATAATGTGGGAACACCCACATCATAGTGCAGGAAGAGGAGGTCACCCGATCTGTACATTGGCTACATGGATTTTATGAGAGAGAGTGTAGAGACTGAGCCTCCTCATTCGAGGAATCAGCGCAACAACCAGTATGGGTTGATGCCATGGTAGAGGAATATGATTCCATTATCAGGAACAATGCATGGGAAGTGGTCGCAAGGCCAAAGGATAAGTAAGTTGTAGGATCATGGTGGATATGCAAGGCGAAGCAAGGAGTAGCTGGGATTTTTGAGAAACACAAGGAAATATTTGTGGCCAAGGGGTTCTCTTAGGTGGAGGGAATTGATTACGAGGAGACCTTTGCTATAGTATCAAGGCACTCTTCAATCAAACCTATTATATCACTTTTAGCGCAGATGGGATGGAAGATACATTAGATGGATGTGAAGACAAATTTCCTCAATGGAGTGATTGAGGAAGAGGTGTATATAGAGAAGCCAAAAGGATTTTAGAACTTCAACAGAAAGTCACATGTGTGAATACTCAATCGAGTGTTGTATGGATTGAAACAAGCACCCTGTGCTTGGTACATCAGGATCAACAACTATTTCACCGGGTTGGGCTTGAAGGTAAATTATTGATCATAGTATTATATGTCGATGATTTAATTCTAAAAAGTGATGATAAGATGATAAAATATCGCAAAAAATATTTGGAAAGATAATTCAAGATGAAATGCATGGGGCTCATGCATTATTTCCTTGGTTTGGAAATTTGGCAAGGAGATGGGGAATTGTTTGTCTCTCAGGGAAATTATGCCAACAATATATTGAAGAAGTTTCACATGGAGAGAAGCAAACCCATGGAGACTCCTCTAGCAGGGAATTGGAGGAATGAAGATAATACTTTAGGTGAAGTGGTAGAAGCTACCATTTACAGGAAGCTTATGGGTTCACTTATGTACTTGGTGGACACATGACCGAACATGTGTTATGCAGTTAACCAACTTAGTCAAGAAATGGTTAAACCAACCAAACTCTATTGGAATGCAACCAAACACGTGCTGAGACACCTCAGTGGCACCACTCAATTTGGTATTTGGTATAGATGAACAGAGGGAGTGAAGTTGCAAGGATTCAAAAATGTAGATTGGGCAGGGAGTCCATCAGACAAGAATAGCACATCAGGAGGAATCTTCAGTATTGGGTCAACAACGATTTCTTGGTACAACAGAAGGCAAAGATATGTGGCGCTCAGTTCAAAAAAATTAGAGTAAATGTATGCTAGTCAAGAAACTTGTGAGGCTATTTGGATGAGGAAGATCCTTGTTAGATTATTTGGTCAGTAGATGGATCCTACAATGATTTACTGTGACAACCAGAGTTGTATCAAAATCTCAGTGAATCCATTTTTTCATGATAGGTACAAGCATACCAACATCTGGTACCACCATCTCAAATATTGTGTGCAGAGGTGGATCATGATGCTAGAGTACATTCCTACAGAGGAACATGATGCAAACATCTTGACTAAGGCACTGTCAAGAGGAAAATTTTAGTTCCATAGAGGCAGGATCGAGGTATCTGATAATCCCTTTCTTGCTGAGAGGGAGTGTTGAAAATTTCACCAAAAAAGATTCTAATTTAATTTCCCCTTGAATTAAATTAAAAGAAAATTGTAAATCCACATATCATGACAACTTGTACGAGTTAAATAAGATAAATTGACTTAGTTGGTTAAGTTAATTCGAGTTGAGGGTCTAACTTGAGTCATTTAGAGTGGTTCCTAATTTTTAGGAGCCTTGATTGATTTTATTTTGAGTTGTAATTAATTAATTCAATTTATCTGATTTAAATTTAGTTTAACTAGTTCCAACTGTTGGAGGAACTAGTGGAAGGTCAAAATGTGGAAGTAGAACGTGAACCACACTCAATGATCAACTAGATAACTGATAAATCAGTCATAAATAACTCATGCATGTGTGAACTGAGAGTTACCCAGTTGATATTGGAGTTCAAGGGTGCCGTACTATAAGTTTTATAATCATCCCAATTGTATAGGTGGTGCATGCAATCAAAGGAAGGCCTATGATGGATTGCACATTATTAGATGGAGATTTCCCTAATTAATATGGGTCTAATTCCCAAAGGAAACAACGCAAGGAAATAGGGACTTTGGAAAGCCAAATTTGGTTAAGTATTGGCCTAGGCTTGTCTAGGAAGCAATGAGACAGATAGAGATAGTGCACAGGTTGCTCGGGCGTGAGCAAAGCATTGTCATATTCTTATATTTTCTGACTAATGCAATATACATATAACAGGGTTTTAGTTGTGTCTTTCCCGAGGAAATCATTCTGTAATGGGTTGATTGAATTATTTGTCTTGTATGCTTCATGATTTCCCGATACTTTAAATTGGTTTCTGCAATTGGTAGAGTAGATTCAAGTCTATTGTTTTAGAAAATTACAATTAACAGTTTCAATCTACAAGGAATTTTTATATTTTGTAAATCTAAAATTCTATTAATAAAAAAGTGAATTACATCACATTAGATCACATCAATCTTACCCTAAGCACATTACACAACATTACATTTTCTTCCTCCCTAGATTTAGGTTCCATGATTGTACATTGTTCCTCTTCCAAATGTCTATCGATCCCGAGGGATTATCACCAAAAAATGGAAATGAAACGACCATATCCTTTATTTGATATGTTTCCTTTGCAAAGTGCTCTGAAATATTTCATGGATCATTGTCACTATTTGAGTGGTATAATTTTGGGGTGTGTTTTTTCCCACCCTTCCAAGATAATAAAATCATGGTTGAATCTGGCATCATACTGATCAAAGTATGAGCTTCCTCTCCTGAGGGTTGAGATTGCATATCATGAGTTTGAGTTGAGTTTGCAAGACCAATGCTGACATCAAGATACTTTTGATTATGTGAGTTCTTTATCTTGTGAATTGCAATGGACTTGGATCCTTTTGGGTAATTTTGGATCTTTCCATCCACAATTTTTTTTCTTGGCATCTAAGTGATACGAGGAACCTTACGAATATGGGTAGGAATTTTGTAGGTGGTCAGGCTACTGACTAATCTTGCAATGAAAAGTCGTATTTTCATAATCCATTGGTTGGGTATAAACCCTATATTTCCATTTGAGCAGAATTTTTTCTGACAATCCTTTACTGAGGTCCACTTTGATAGAAATGAGAACAAATGTGATAAATCCTTTAGCAATATTTTCAGACTCAACTTTGATGAAGCAACCTAGAAATTTTCTAACATCTTCTAAGATAGATGGAAGTGTCATATGAATGAGAAAATTAGGGAGCCTTACCCATACTGGAGTTTCCAAAGATGGAATAAAGAGAGGATTAAAATCCAAGAACCAAGGTTGAAAGGAAATCCTCACCCAACCCCAAAACTAAGGTCCCTTATCAAAAACCTTCTACTAGTCCTCCAACTTATGAAAAATCACACAAGAAAATCCTTTTGAGAATAAATATATCCCAACATCTGGAGACCAATGCTAGTGTATGAACACCTTAAGCGCTGATGATGAAGGACAAAAACCATTGAAATGATATATAATCACTTTCCTTTCATAATCTGCGGATATGCATTTGCATGTAGTATTTTCCACTTCGAGAGACTCGTGGTTTCAGTTGTTTTCTCCACCATGAATGTAGGACCAAATAGATATTTAGGGTTTGGAGAAGGAATCCCTGGTTTAAAACATCCTTAAAAAATCTAGGTGGGGCTGAGGTGGATGCACCTTCCCTTTTGGCTCCACCTCGAATTCTCACTACAGTGTAAATCAATGCATCCTTGGATATGTTATATTTACTGAGGAGATTTTTATCCTTAAGCTATCGCCCTTCATGGATGTGCCAAAAACATCCACAAGGAATGTGCACCTTCTCCTTTATCCTCATCACAAGAGAAAAGATAAGATATGGGTTTATAACCTATAAGAAAAATGACCCCCCTAAGATTGGTTTCACTAGGATCGGGAAATTATTTATATTTGGATCATATTGTTGGTAAAAATATTCCATGCTTCTAAGTTGATTATGCACCACAGAGCTGGGAAGGGTTGCATTGAAGGGATCCATTTTGAGGCCCTTCAAACCCTCCTGCACCAGGATCTCCTAAACCCACATTAATAGATTCATCAATCCACTATTCTGTAGAGAAAAAGATCTGGAAAATCCTTCAAACCCTGCATTCCGAAACACTTCATCGTCGACCATTCTTGAAACCCTAATGGAGAAATTTCTCCCAACGTCGGGTTGAAAATTAAATGCATAGCCTTTTGGTTTACACCTTCCTTTAAAATTTCAAAAAGTAACTAATGAAAATGGAAATAGACATATGATTTTCGTATGTGATTTTTGAACTCATCCATCATCTTAGAAATGATGTCGAATTTGACATTTTTTGGATTTTGAACTTTCAACACAATTTTCCAACCCTTCACATAGTTTTTGGTGTTGAAAATGGGGGTAATAGTTCTTTAAATGCATTTAAAATCATGGGGATCATTAATATCTTTCCAACAAGGTGTCACATCAAGGAACTAAAGCTTGTATGCGAAATTTATTTCCCTAGGAAGGTGACATTCTAACTCGATTTTTCCAGGCCCACCTTGCTTGTTGAAGGTTCCAATCCACTCATAAGCTCTCCCACCATAGTAGATCATGGCCAATTATTTTCAAATGGAGAAAATAAATCCTTTAGGTTTCTTTTATTTGGTAAAGGTTGAAACAAACCTCCACTAGTTTTAATTAACCATTAAGTTACACAACATTAAATTGACCATCATATGTTGGTATCTCAATTTATGATTCAACCTTGAAGAAGATGAAGCAAGAAAATTAGCTCGTTAATTAGTCCTTTTTGTATATCTCTCTTCATCCTTTATTGCTAATAATTGTGTCACCATCTTGAATAACACCATAATGTTCTGCTCTATCCAAGTAAACCTGAATTCAAAATATTCCTTATGTTGTGACTTGCTAGAACCTCCCATCATTTTCAAATGTTTGATTCTTCCAAGACCTTGTAGTAATGGCTATCCACTCTTATTATATCCACTATAGGTTTTTACCATATAATTTGTTCACAAACTATTGTCAAACTTAGGATTTGGTACCAATAAATCTTCCCCAATATGCTTCGAACTTGGCTTTGATATAAATATGATTTGTGATTGCTTTTACTATGGGAATATAGCATTACCCTTAATTAATTTTGTAGGAAAATAAAGTGGTTACCTATGTTGCTATTCTATTATGCATTAATTTTAATTATATGATACTCACAAGCTATAAATAAACGAATGAAGTAATTTTGAAGAACTCAATCACATACATAGTGAAAACAAAAATATTTTACCTTGGAAACTCATCTAGAGGAATTTATGTATGTGACATAACCAACTTGTGGAAATTTTTCGATGCCCTCAAGGAGGAACATTTTCTTGTTGGAAACTATGAAGACTAGTATATAAGATTTATGATCTTGAACCAAGCTAAAGGCTAGATTATGCTAGAGTATATTGATTCCTTTAATATCATGCATAAAAATTTAGGTATCTAAGAACAATGAGTGGTGTTATCTCTAAATTGGTACTAATGGGCTGCTCCACCAGAAAATTTAGAGTAACTCTTTCAAACTAGCTTTTGATTGAGGATTAGCCTCTTTATCCTGAGAGGGCTCTCTCAATTTAACTAATGATTTTCTCAATTAGGTTTGAAAATCAAATGGCTAAATCTGTGATAAGTGTCTTAGTGTATTTGATTGCAGGTGAAAAATGGTATAGGTTTCACTACCATTGCGCTCATGGAGTCAGCATGAAGGTATTAAGTGAAAAATGAATCTCCTTGTGGAAGCTGAGGCTTTTACTGTTTCAATGAAAGGACAATACTAACACACATAAAATATTAAATAACTTAATGTCAAAAGGAAGTCAGAGCATGAAGGCATGAATTCTGAGTAATTTAACATCAAGATATTGGAAAAATATATTAAGGAAACATAAGACACAAACTCATTGCAATAATCAAAGAATCTTAGGTAAAGCAGAAAACACCATCACTGTATATTACTGATATTCCAGAATTTACAATACTAGTTGTCTCAAATGACATTCTCTAATCCTTTCTCATTCAATTTTCTGTCTATTAATAGAATTTTTTTTTTCTTACATTAGATTTACACAACTCGATAGATCATCAAACCATAACCTTGACATCTATATTAACCATAAACTACATTCTTGGAACTGAAAAAGACACCTAATCTCTTAAGAATTACATTTCTAATAGGACTCTGCCTTTTCATTTATTACATTATTTTTCTGCAGTAATGGTATAATTACATTGATAGTGATTAGGTGCTCGAGTGGCACTCACCATCACTAAGACATAAATGTATCCACTAGATTTAGGAACTAACACTCCTAACTTTTAGGAAAAGATAAACACAAAGTTGATCATTGTCCTCATGTTGAGATGGATAGGTGACGGTCTTGTCGAGTGGTGAATATCTGCTAGGGTGGCCCACTGTCCTCTAGAATGTCTCCATGTGGCTGGTTTTTCTTCAAAACACTTTTCAAACCTCCAAAAACCATTAAAAATACTTCGCTACAAAAACAGAGTACCCTTAAGCAGTTTCATAGTGTAGTTTAGTAGCATTCTTATTTCAGCCATCCAAACTCCTTTTTTGCTTCTTCTTATAATCAAGACATGTTTTTTAGGCCATATGGGCTAAATACAATCACTTGTCCTCCTTTGATTTCCATCAAAAGTGAATTTTGTGGTAAAAAACATACTACAGGGATTTCGTAGCAAAATTCGGCCTTCAAGCCTGGGCTTCGCTACCAAATTGCCTAATAGGCTGAAAACACAGATTTTCCATTTTTCCTCAAAATTTCAGCTTTCAAACCAAAAATTATGTTTCTTGCATGCTGTAAAATTTACCAAAAATGTTTAGATAGATTAACCCCTCAAACTTTGGGCACTTCATCCTTAGCATCAGCATGTTGTACTTCTTCAGATTCTTTTATCACTTTAATTTTCAGCCCTCTTTTCTTCAGTTCTTCTTAAATCATTTCCATTTGGTCCTCCAACTCTTTAACTTTCCCTTTGAGCTTTTTACTCTTAGACTGCAGCCATAGATTTCTTTTTCTAGTGTTCTTCACCACTTTCCTTAGAGGAACAGTTCTCTTTAGCATTTTCTTGGCATTTGACAATGTTTTTTCATATTTTTCTAGCTGATCCTTCATTTCTTTTTCAAAGTCTGCCATTAGATATATGTCTACCTTGGCCTCTTGTAGTTCCAATTTGGCTTCAATGACTTCTTCTCTGGCTTCTCTTAATTTCTCATGCAATATTTGTACTTCAACCTTTTCCTCCACTTGCTCCTTTCCTCTTCTTTGCACAAAAACTTCTTCTGTTGCTGGAGATAGGTGTATAATGTTTTATGTGATAGGCTGCTTGCCTTTGGAAATATTTTCTGTTAGCTTACTTTTCCATGGCACCTTTTTCAATTTGTAACCTAGTCAATGGTTTCCTTGGCTGAAATGTAAAATCAACATATTCTCCTGCAAAATCTATTTTTTTGACAGAATTACCTTTCTTCTTCTTCCTTTTGTCCCCTTCAATGTCTTCTTTGAATTAGAGGAAATATAGGAGCCCAAGGAAGGCTTGAGCAAATGAACACGCTTCCTACTTGATTAATTTTTATTTGCTTAATTCATTTCAAAATGGGAAATTTAAAGTTTAAATCCAAAATTCTCTTAAGGGAATCTACAAACGAGTCAAATATTTTTTTGATTCGAATGTTAATCCTAGTTAATGCATAAAATATAAAATTTTATGAAACATGGGTAACATTTATAATATTGGAAACAAATACAAAACTCTAATGCAAGTTTCACTTAAAAATAATTCATGAAAGACATATCAAAAATCAAACTTTGCTTTAGTATGATTTGTGCAATCTCAATTACTTCGATAAAATTTCAATCACACTAGATTATATCCCATAATGAAAACCAAAAACGTATTTGCATGATCTAAAGGGATCCTTTAAATTATTCATACTATGTATCTATGAGGTTACTATACCACTGCATTTGCAAGATTTTAAAAGAATTATTGTTCGAATAAACCAAATTAAATACAATGGAATACACTCAACATGTCATATATGATTCACAAGCCTAGATATGGCTGTAACAATAAATGAACTATTACCTTTTGCTTGGAGAGTTATGGAATTATGAAATATCTTTATGCTCTATGAAGTTGGGTGTTTTTACCTTTTTCTTGGAGAGTTATGAAATTATGCAATAGCTTTATGCTCTACGAATTTGGGTGTTTTTAAAGCCACAAGGTAGATCAAAACAATATGCTATGAAAAAGGGAAAATTTTCCAAAGTGAAAACATTGGGATGAAATTACTTGTGTTGATATTT
The DNA here is from genome assembly GCA_034641835.2 of Pinus albicaulis. Classification (NCBI taxonomy): domain Eukaryota; kingdom Viridiplantae; phylum Streptophyta; class Pinopsida; order Pinales; family Pinaceae; genus Pinus; species Pinus albicaulis. The sequence continues at coordinate 891,501,094 of CM076581.1, forward strand.
TGTCGTTGATGTCAAAGCAAGGCCTAGCCCTGGCTAAAGCCAAACATGGTCAATGTTAGATGGTTGAGAGGCCCATGAGAGAACCCTTTTGGGAGATGTTATATTTGGATTTTAGTGAAGGATATTGCTCGGTTTAGTCCATACATAAAACTAATTATATCTAATGCAACATTACATCTAGGGAAGATTCATGAGACACAACCAACAAGAGAACTATTATGAAATATATGACCGATGGAATGCTACTGCGAAAATTCTTGGAAGAACCTAATCAAGCATGCTATAATGTTATGATGATTAATGAGACAAGGAAGCTGTTTTGGAATCCCTCCTAAAGTTAAACCTTAAGACAATTTGAAAAGTTAGTGTTATCACTCAGGTTTTCCTTGAAGTTGTGGAAAAAGAAAGTATACCCGAGGTAACCACAAACCAATCTTCAGATGCAGAATCTAGCCAATCTGCATCCAGAGAGGGCTCTCTCTTTATGATTTATCTTTGTTCTTATAAGGTTTTAGGCTAGTTATAGCTCCAAGAGTTTGTTTGAAAATGGTGGAATCCACAAACTAAGGGCAAGGTTGAAAGTTTTCAGTCCATTGGGCTATGGAGTCAAAGGATGGCTTTACTGGATTTCTATTCTATACACAAGATGGCTTTACAGGGCAAGATAGCTAGACGAAGACAATCAGCCAAATTTAAAGTGGATGGGGATGATTTTGAAGGGATGAAAGGCATCTAAGAATCTTTCACCATGTTCAAAAGAAAGAAATGAGATGACTACAAACAAATAGCAATGAAGAATTCTTTATTATAGTAATCAACAATGTTTAAATTAGCAAAGCAAGAGCATTTAAGAATTCATGCTTATAACCAATTTAGAGGAAAACATTAAGAACAATCAGATTTGAAATCAGAGTACAATTAAGTAAATTCTGATTCAATTACTGGATTTCTATTCTATACACAAGATGGCTTTACAGGGCAAGATAGCTAGACAGAGAACAATCCTTAAAATTTAAAGTGGATGGGATGATTTTGAAGGGATGAAGAGCGGTAGAATCTTTCACCATGTTCGAAAAGAAGAAATGAGATGACTACAAACAAATAGCAATGAAGAATTCTTTATTATAATGTAATGATGTTTAAATTAGCAAAACAGAGCATTTAAAATTCTGCAACATAACCAATTTTAGGAAAACATTAAAACAAATCACATATGAAATCGAGAATTTAATTAAGTAAATTATTTTTGATTCAATCCCTTTATGTAAATTATTCGAGAGATGGACATAATGATATTATAAAGTGATATAAAACTTAAGACAAAGAGTAGAAAGACTTATTGAACTGTAGTCCAACACATGAATCCTGCAAAAAGTCCTGTGCTTCAAATCGTAATCCAGTAAGCCACGAATAAATTTCTCCAAAATGCTTTTATTCCGAAAATCTCAATGTTACAGCAAAGTAATAGAATCCACCCTCAATACTCTCTTTGAGGGTTTATTTATACAAGAAATACTTGAAAAAATCTCACTAACCTAGCCAATAATCTAGGGTGACTAAGGAGTAATTTACGAATAAACAGGAGACAAATGGTCTCGTGGATAGAATAATAAGTAACTGCTGATGTGTTGTTCCCTCATTTGGCTGATGTGCTGGAGGTAAGTGCTGAAATAGGGCTTGGTGCTGTCCCTTGGAGTAATTTCTTTGCTTGTTTGATACTCTTTGTCTTTACGGATACTCTTTCATCTGTGCTCATTTTTATCTTTCACATGATAGTAAAAAGATAAAATTCTCATACTGAAGATAATGTTTATAGAATTTCCAATAGGTCCTTCCACCATTGATCTTCTGGTATCATAGTCCTTTTAAGTTTTCTCAATGTCTCATCTGCTTCTGCGAGTTTGTAAAAGGTGGGCGATCGAGACAGCTCACCTTATTTCATGTTGAGATAAAATAAATTCTTCAGCTTTGTCATATAGATGCCTCCTGTTGCTTAGCGTTGCCCTTTGGCAAATTGATGGAACAAACGAGTTATGTTCGAGCATGTATATTTATTTTTTCTTGACATAGGTTTCGGTTCCATTATTTGGTCCTCTGAGAGCATTGAATTTGGGTAACCCAACGTCCAACAAAATCTGAAATTTTCCTACGAAAGTATTAATATCAGCCAAAATATCCCGAACACTTCCTTTCTAAGTCACATAAAATTTCTTTTGATGAAAACTCTTTTTATCATCAAAATAGTGCCGGTTCTGTCTTCAATTCATAGTACTGCAAGCTGTTGCTTCGTTCGGGTGTTCAAAAATTGAATAAGTTGATTGGCCTGCTCAGGTCTACCTCTTAATTCATCTCTTGTTCTATTTATTTCTTCCTGAGCTACTTTAATAAAGTCATTTTGTTCAAAAATTGCTTGAATAGAGGAGCAGAATACTTTTATTAACTCACATATTTACCCCGAAGAATTTCATTTATTTCCTTCAAAGGCTTTTTAATGAAAGATCTTTTTCTAAAGCCTTAACTAATGTGAATCTTTTAATTTCCCTGGCATTATCAATAACTGTCTTCTTAGATGTATCATACTTCTGCTCCAAATTTTCTAATTGTAGCTTTGTGGTTTGAAGTTACGTGACTCTTAATTGTAAACTTTCCATTTGTTTTATCAACTCATCGAGAACTTAAACAGTATTCCTATAATGCTCTGTTTGTTGCTTTGATGTTGTAGTACCTGTGGTTGTGGTAACTACGTGATGGACGCACAGCGATAGCTTCCTTTTGGTTAACTTGTTCCAATCCTTTCTATGTTTCACCTAGTCGCTCGGTCATCTTTAAGAATCTTTCAAGAGCAGCTCCATTATCTCTTCCTGTGAATTCCCCTTCAGGACTTCTTGAGTCTGGGGGTGTCCTGAGGCTGGCAATTTTAGCTGCTTTCTCAGTGCAGCTATGTCATCATCTTTCTTCTTAATTAATGCCTCAATGCTTTTAATATCTTTGGGGTTGTGCCCCAAACTAATGATGATGTCTTCCAAAGACTTTATTCTGTTATCTTTGGCCTGAGAAGAGGCCTTCTCAATTTGCAATTGGGCATTTGTGTTATTTAAAGAATCTTGCAGTGTTAGGGCTGCCATGGCCTTATTAGTAAGAGTAGAATAAACCATTTCCCCTGTTTGTTTGTGTAGTTCAATCTTGTCCAAAGGATGAATGTCCTTTGCCAGGACCTCAAAATTTGTTCTAATATAATCTGCTGCTGACATGGGTTTTTGTACCTTGGACTTGAAGTGGCTCATTAACGTTTTTCCTTGTGAAATGTCAAATGCTGACATTAATCTTTCCTGATTATATGGAGCCATCTTCAGGTATTGATCATATACCTTCATTCTTAATGGATCATTTTTTGCCTTTATGTTAATGAAGGTTCCTTTTATATCTCCTGTGTCTGTTTTAGGTGGCCTGAAAGAAGATATTTCAGCACTCGATTGCTTTTGCAAAGCTTTTCCTTTCTGGCCTGTGTTTGTTTCACTGACTATGCCAGTTTGTTGACTGTCTTCCCTCCCATCATCAAATACCTCATCTATGATTTCCACCTCTGGAAGTGGATCAGGTTTCTGCTTTTTATCTTGATGTATTTCTGTGGATTTCTTGGGAGGTGTAGTATCTGGAGCTAGCCTTTTCTTTCCTATCTCCACATTGGATGGAGTTTGTAACTCTGGTTCACTTGTGGAGGATTTACCTGAGTGGGAGAAACTTGTGCTTGATCAGGTGCCCTGGAAGTCTGAGGTTTCTCTGCCATGATTAAAGTTTCAAAAACCTGAATCTCAGGTTCCTTTCCTTTGCCTTTTGTTTCTGCTGCAACTGATGAACTGCCTCCCTGTAATCTCTGCTGTGGATTGGCTGCTAAAGAAGTACCAACCTGCACTTGACCATAAGATTCTAGGTCATAATTCTTCTCAAGATCTTTCATAATTCTGTTCATTTTTTCTTCTTCTCTTTCTTCTTCAACAAGTGTTCCTTCCACCCATTCATCTTGGTTAGCATATTATTCTATATCAAGAATCTTGTGGTGGAAATAAGGAGAAGATTTATTCTTTTTTCTTTTTTCACAGATGAAACCAAATGGATCATAAGGAACCCAACGGAAAGTTTTTTGGAATTTGCTTTCTAGTATATTTTCTGCTTCTTGCTCGGCCTCCCTAGAGTTACAGATGAAAGGACCTAATTGACTTTTGATCCTTAGTTGGGCTTTCTTTTTCACACTACAAAAATGAATCATGTCTGAATTATTCATTTGCCTGAAATATTCCAAGGCAAATAGTCTCATGGGTACATATCTTGGTAACTTGAATGGATGCAATTCACATCCATAAATTCTGATAACTGTATGGTTTTGATATAAATACCAATCTCCAACTTTATAAGTCCTGGAAAGCTGCAAGGTCTTCTTGATCTCATTACTGAGTCTTGGGAGAGAGTTCTGTCAACAAGGTAGTTCACGGGATGTCACAAAAAGATCGGTAGAACTCGAGTATAGGAATGGAGAATTATAGGAAGAATGAATTATGGAGACCAAAATATAAGCGGCTTTAGGGTTTCCCTTGGCATCAAGCTTTTTAACGAGGAAAGGGCACCCCGATTGATAGAATTGTAGAACTGATAAATAGCGAGGAATATGGGAAAACTTTCTCATCATCTAGCCTCATGAAATGATCATGGATCTTATTGGCTATGAAGGAGGCAAAGTCATATTTAACTTTAGGAGGTTGTCCAGGAGTGAAGATAGACAGCAAAACCAGGGTGATCTCATCAACATATTCACTGGTGTTTAAACCTAAGATAAAAGATATCATATTTAGTATGAGCCTTCCCAATTTATTGAAATAATAAAAACCATACGGAGGAAGTCCCTTAGGTTGATGTTCAGGCAGCATGAAATTCTGGCAAATGGACTTCAATTTTCCTGGGGTCAATTGATTAGACTTTTCAATCAGTGCTTCTATAGACAAAGGTGCTAGTTCTTGACCTGGTTCAAAATGTAGCATTGCATTGATATCCTGGGGAGTAATGGGGAACAGAACATTCTGGTCAAGGGATATTACAGCTCTTTGAGTGGGATCATAGTTAGAATGGAAATAGTGGATGATTCCTGGGAAAGAAATGGGCGGGGATGAGATATCTCGGGAGATTGGATTCCCACAACCCAATGACATCTTTCCCCCTTAAGAGTAATCGTCTGCCGACGAACGATAACTGAAGGGGCTTTCATCGAAATGCAAGTCTTTAATCGAAAATATTTATCTACTAAAGGCAAATATTCTAACTCTACGTGGGGGCATTCAATGGAGTCACATTCGGGGCATAGGGAGCTTCCATTTTGGTTCTTGTGGATTCAACATGGAAGTTTCTGGGTTTTCTTCACAGGCCGGGCGCGATTTCAATTTAAATGAAGGAAATTAGCACAATTGCAGTTTCAGGGGAACAATTCACAGTGTTTAAACCTCAAGGAATGATCTCAGTGATAAGTTTTAATCACTAATCCAGTGCAAAACAAGGAAAACAAACTTTCTTTTGAAGTTCGAAGCGCTATAGGATAAATACCTGTTCTTGGAGGAAAGATGGCTTTTAGCAGGTATCAGGCGGTAGCAGGAGGATACTTGAACACAGGTCTGGCGGAATTCTGGAGCGAAATCGAATAAAACAGTGGATTTCAGTGGAAATTTGAAATTCATAGCGGAAAGCGCAGTCGCGTTCAAATGATGAAAATGACATAAAAACATGAAATTTTGTTTTATTTCCAAAGTCAAAAAGGGGTTTGTAGTTTTTCGAGGAGTGACGTCACTTTAGTACG